>OX387247.1:797971-808535 GCA_947562095.1 Branchellion lobata | reverse complement strand
CCACCAGAAGGTATCCAACAAATTAGAAACAATACGAGAACACATTATATATGGGTATGTGTGTGTGTGTGTGTATGTGTGTGTGTGTGTGTGTGAGTGTGTGTGTGTGTGTGTGTGTGTGTGTGTGTGTGTGTGTGTGTGTGTGTGTGTGTGTGAGTGTGTGTGTGTGTGTGTGTGTGTGTGTGTGTGTGTGTGTGTGTGTGTGTGTGTGTGTGTGTGTGTGTGTGTGTGTGTGTGTGTGTGTGTGTGTGTGTGTGTGTGTGTGTGTGTGTGTTTGTGTGTGTATATGTGTGTGTTTGTGGGTGTGTATGTGTGTGTGTTTGTGGGTGTGTATGTGTGTGTGTTTGTGTGTGTGCGTGTGCGTGTATGTGTGTGTGTATGTGTGTGTGTATGTATGTAAAAATTTATGTATGTATGATTTCATGTATGTATGAGTTTGTGTGAGTATGAATATCTTTATATATGTGTGAGTGCTAAGATTGAAAAGTAATCTGCGTTTTATTATTGGTAGATGTGATTTACAGTGAAATTAGACTTGTATGTAGGGGGTGTGCGAAGGTGTAATAAAAGTTGTCATAAATAACACTCTTGTGAGGTGGGTGCAACAATGAGAAAGATCAAATGGAGATGCTGGTGTAGGGAGGAGGAGGAAGAGGAAGGGAAGAAAGAAGAGAAGAGGAATAAAAAGAAAAGAAGAAGAAGAAGAAGAAGAAGAAGAAGAAGAAGAAGAAGAAGAAGAAGAAAAAAAAAAAAAAAAAAAAAAAAAAAAAAAAGAGCAAAAAGTAGGAAAAAAAAAGAAGAGGAAGAAGAAGACAAAAAAAATAAAACAATGAAGAAGAAGAAGAAGAAGAAGAAGAAGAAGAAGAAGAAGAAGAAGAAGAAGAAGAAGAAGAAGAAGAAGAAGAAGAAGAAGAAGAAGAAGAAGAAGAAGAAGAAGAAGAAGAAGAAGAAGAAGAAGAAGAAGAAGAAGAAGAAGAAGAAGAAGAAGAAGAAGAAGAAGAAGAAGAAGAAGAAGAAGAAGAAGAAGAAGAAGAAGAAGAAGAAGAAGAAGAAGAAGAAGAAGAAGAAGAAGAAGAAGAAGAAGAAGAAGAAGAAGAAGAAGAAGAAGAATAAGAATAAAAAGAAGAAGAAGAATAAGAATAAGAAAAGAAGAAGAAGAAGAAGAAGAAGAAGAAGAAGAAGAAGAAGAAGAAGAAGAAGAAGAAGAAGAAGAAGAAGAAGAAGAAGAAGAAGAAGAAGAAGAAGAAGAAGAAGAAGAAGAAGAAGAAGAAGAAGAAGAAGAAGAAGAAGAAGAAGAGGATGAAATAGATGGTAGGACGAGGAGATGAATAGGAAATAAAATAAAGGAAAGCCTTGATGGTGAAATGAGAGGCATGAAAGGAGTTTGTTAAGATTCCGCAAAGTTTATGCCCTGGTCGCTTTGTTGTTTGGGAGGTATGAATGGTGTGAAATGGGAGACAAACAAAAGTCTAATTTATGCAAGCAATCCGAGCAAAATACATTTAAATGGCAACAAAGTTGAAAATACGATACGTTTAACCCAACAGCCCTTTGATCTTATTTACAATCCATCAAAATAATTCCTCTCACAATACACACGCCACTACACACACACACACACACTGCTGCCTTCATTTCGTTCTCGACATCCGAACGTTGCGAAGCTACCGATGTTGTTTCAGAAACCCCACATTACAGTGAAGAACACTGTTTTTCTGGGAGTTTAACGAATAAAATATTGAATTAACAAGTTGTCAGTGGGGGAGGGGGAGGTTGTAGCAATAGCTGTTCAATTCGCTGATAAAATTTTGAAGGGTTGTGTAGCGGAGTTCTACTCACAATCAAACGTAATTGAGTCTTTTATTTGCGGGATAATCTAATAAGCAAGACAGATGGAGAAACAAGATAACAACATGATCATTTTCAGCTATTGCACTTGAACAAACCAAAATTTATTTTTTCTGCACAAATCCACGAAAAACAAAGCACATAAGACAAGTTGAATAATACGGGGTAGATCAGAAAGCGTGGAACAATTTTGAGTTAACCTTCTCACTGAAAACCACAAAGCAATGGATTTTTAAAGATTTTTATAACTCATAAATATTTATATTTTGAAAAATAAAGGTTTAAATATAAATTAAAGTGTGAATGTCATAAATACACGAACTCGCCAACAACGTTTGTTTTAAATAGAAAGTAGCGAATAATTAAGCTGAACAGTCGTCCAATTAAAGCAGAAGCTCTGGAACTGTCAGCGATGTCGTTTTGCAAGAAAATGGTTTTAATTTGTCAAGAATGAATGTGTAAATTGACAATAATTCAATTCGAAAGTAATTGAATCTTTGATCTCACCGCAAGTCTCCATCAAACACAGCATCGACCAACTCGAAAAAGGTCGTGAAACATACTTGCTTTTAAGTCAGTCTTAAGTGCCTCGGACACTTTCGTAGTGCACACTCTCTCCATATAACTATAAGACAACGATTTACAAAGCCACAGCCGCGATTTGATTGTACGTTTGGTACCCTTTGAGTTGATAAGAACTTCAATTTGCTGAACAACGCGCATTAATGATGTTTCTGCAACTTTGTCACCATAATGTCCAAGTGGGTTTTAAAATAATTTTTCGATTTTTTTTTTGAGAAATTTTTTATGATCTTTTCTAGCGTTATGGAGCACCTCTTCAGCGGGTGGGCGAGATGATGGCTTGTTGTTCTTCTTGCGCCATTTTTTCTGCGACGTCATTGTCGACGTCATCGAAGTCATCCTCGTCGTCATCCATGCTGACGTCAGAATTATTACATGACAAGATTTGATTGGGAGTCATGCTCGAATGAAGCATTCTGATTGGATGGTCATTTTTGAAATAATAATTCAATGCTGATTGGTTGTTTGGGTTGGCCCCGTGAAGGTCGTTGAGGTGGGGGTTGTTGGAAAGACGTCTGTGTAGTGATGGGGAAGAGGAAGGATTTTGAGGAAAGACTGGAGATGATTGGTTGATGCTGGAGTGGTGTTGGTGCAGAAGGTTGCAGTCTGAAGGGTGTTAACTCCACGCATTAAAAATCATGATTGTGGTTAGTATTTATTTTTATTTCTGTTTTGTATTTTCTATTTTCAGTCCTATTTTTTTATTTTTAAAATGTATTTATTATCTCCAATACTATTTTTTCAATATTTTTATTATTTTTAGTAAATTTTTTTATTATTTTTATAATATTTTTATTATCATAGATTGGTAATTGCGAATTTTAGCATAGCGAAACCAGCCCAGCGCTCAAAAACTCGAAGTTGAGTTGTTCATATTTCATGATTTCAAGCAAATTGAACAAAAAATAACTCAACCAGACACCACTAAGCTAAGTTATTCCGTCAGTATTCACAAACTTAATACCACTGAACGTTCCAAAAAGGTCATAAATGATTTTGTAGAATTATCGTTGCCTCATAACTTTCTTTTATTCAATCGAAAGATATGCCACTCACGGTTGGCGCTGTCAAGGAAGTGGTCATCTCTTTCATTGCTTCCCACGTCAGCGCCTTTGACTGCAAATCTCTTCTTGTTCGTCTTGATGCAGCTGCTGCTGATGCTTTCGACGTCGTTATTGTTGTTATTGTTGTTGTTTTTATTATTATTGTTGTTATTATTGTTGTTGTTGTTGTTGTTGTTGTTGGTGTTGGTGTTGTTGTTGGTGTTGTTGGTGTTGTTGTACCAGAGGTGTCTGACGTCCTGTCTGCGGTTCTTCATCAGTTGCTTGTATTCAGACACTCTCAGTTTCTTTCCATCCACAATGCACGTCCTCTTCGGACGAGGCCTGAAACCGTTCAAGTTGTTGAATTTATAAAAAAATGTCTTCAATAGTATTTTATTTTTTCAAGTATAATCAAAACTAGTTATTCAGCTGCAAGGCCTCATTACAAAATATTCCATCCAACAGTATTTTTGCTTTTCTGAACTCTTGTTCAAACTTGTAAACTCTGCTGAGACATACTTTATACAAAGATTAGAATATAAATATTAAATTAAAATTAATATTAAATAATAAATATTTCAAATATACATTTCAAAACTCTCTCATCCCTGATAATCTTAGTTGGACATTTTATATATTTTTCATTGAAGTTCCAGACTCATTGTTACACTTCCGAGACATGAGGGTCACCTGTATCGGTAGTCTGGATGTTTTTCCATGTGTAGTTTGCTGAGTCTCGACTGTTCTTCATAGTAGGGCTGCTTCTCAGAGTTACTCATTGACTTCCACTTGGAGCCTGGTGGGGTTTCAAGCACTTGATGAGGGTTTGATGTCAGTCTCTTGTTTGCAAATGGGTCTGTGGGAGGTCTCAGATGCATCGATGACAGAAGCTAAACCTTCAAACTTGAATCTCAACAGCTTTAAAATTTACCAAAAAAATGACACCACTGAAAATAAAAAAAAATCCATTATTAGATCTGATTCAATCACTGAGGTTGTATAGCGCGGACCACATACTGTTCACAAACGCTCAAAACCGAAACCTTCCAAAAACCTTCAGCAAAAAAAACGAAAAAAAAGCCAACCTAAGATCTTGCTGATGCTGGAGTTGTGCATGTCGGGACAGGCCTTCAGAATCTTCCTTCTCTCCTCTCTGGCCCACACCATGAAGGCGTTCATGGGCCTCTTGACGTGCGGTTTGTTTGACTCCTCCCTGCTCTTCACCTGCCGCACCATCTTCGGCCCGAACATCTTGGAGTCTTCCAAATTTGACGGTCATTTTAGTTTTTTTGTACTTTGATTCGTTTTAAAGCTGTTTTTAGCTCAACATTATTGCATGATTTTCGAAACTGAAATTAGTTTTATTCAACAATTTTTCATTTTTATCTCATGAAAGTAAAATTTTTTACTTAATAAAATCATTTTTAGGTGGTACAAACCATGAGCCTGAGGAATGGTCACGAGGTCATTCTCCTTCTTGCTTGGATAACCTTTGAACAACATTACAGTACTCATAACCATCATTCCAAACCGTTGTAGGCCTTAAGGTGATTTTAAGCTTGAAATGATTGAAGTAAAAATGATAATGTTTCTGAAGCCGATTCATGGCTTCTTAGTTAAAGTCGTTAAAGTTTTGTCTTCAGATCCTTATTGAATGAATCATTTTTCTTTAAATTATTTTATTTCAGTTTTTATTTCAAGTTATAGGTTATCAAGCGAACCAATTGGTAAACATTCACAACACAATACAACACAAGTACAAATATTATTATAGCGGCATTAACCCCGTGGAGTTTCGAAGCCAAATTTATGTTATATTTAAAATTATTTGTTTCACCTTCAGCTTGAGGTTGTGAATCTCCATGGCTGTTGATGAGGCACCTCTGGGGGGGGATGGGGAAGTGACTCCTGGGTGAGATCTGGTGTTCCAGCTGGCTGGAGGGCGGTGGTGGGGGGTGGCTGAAGCGGTTGAGAAAGTGGCAGGGCAGGAAGGGGAGGCCGAAGTAGGGAAGGCTGAGAGGTAGGTTGTGGTGAGGAGGGAAGAGATTCCTCGCCATCATGGCTTGCAACAACTTTTCCTGTCGAAGCGAAAGTCGTCGGTGTTGAACGGTGATTGAGAGGATAGAAGATTGAATTGAAAAAGAAATATTCATGAATGGCGTTCGAAAAAGGTCTTGATCAATAGTTAAAAAGAACATTCAAATTTGCCTTCATTTGATTCATCAAAGGGGTTTTCTTATTAATTATAATGAAACGATATCAAAAGCTTCGGCACAGACGTTGGATTAGAAACGCATAATTTAGTAGGAAGACAGCATGCAAGAAACCTTATCAAAGGGAGCATGGGGTAATGAGAGCGGGTGGGAAGGAATATGGGGGAGGTGGTGGGAAGGTTGAATTGGGAAGCGATGCTTGTGGAAGTCGTCATCGGTGTTCCAGTCGACGAAGCGTCTGCTGAGGGCTTCTCTGGAGAAAAGTAGATCCTTGTGGTTCATCAGCTGCTGCTGCTCCAGCTGCTGCTGCTGCAGACGCATGTAAAACTCCATATAGCCGTTGGAAGAAACGTGGTGCTGGGGGCCTCTGAAGAATTTGCTGTCACCCTTGATGCTTTCTGTGTCTGATGCGTCAGACACCGGAGACAGCCTCGACCTTTTGACCACTTCACCTTCGCTGTCGCTGTTCCCCATGTTATTGTTAGCGGTCCTGGCGTCCTGCTTGCTCCGTTTGTTGCCTTTGGTGCTTTCCTCGGAACAGTCGTCTTCATTGGTGGTTGCATCCTCCTCATCCATCCCTCCATTCATCCCACCCACTTCTTTCTTTATCCTCGCCTCCAGTTTCATGCCTTTATTCTCCCTGTATGTCTTGTCACCAATGCCACAGCCCTCATTGAGAACTTCATCCGAATACTTCCTTGTTTCTTCTGGATCATCATCAAACTTTTTGCACTGCATGGTCGAAAGGTTGAGAGGCAGTTTCCAGTCTTTTGACCTTCCAAAATCCTTGTTCACGTCGCCTTCCATACCTACCAGTTCCTTCGACGTTCCTTTGTGGTGGATGGTGTTGTTGACACCGAAGGGTGGAGTTGAGTTCCTTGGAGACCTGCCAGCAAACTTGAGTGTTTCGTCCGTGCCCTTGAAAGACGTGGTAGTTACAATGGTTCTTTCCATCTTTTTCAGAATATCTTTGTCTTCTTTGTCTTTTTTGTTGTCTGATTTGTCTTTGTTGCTTTCTCTCTTTTCTTGTTTAATGTTTTTGTCATCGGTTTCGGCCGCTGTCTTGTCCCCCTTGGGGGCCTCATTCTTGTTGCTCAAAGATACATATTTGACTCTCTTGCTTTTTATGTTCGCGCCATCTGAAAAAAAAAATTCAATTTATTTCAAAAATTGAACACAATCCGATATTTCGGGCGTGTAGCAGAGGGGCTCGAAAAGTATAATTTATGGCTTAAAAAAAGGCATACAAATTGAAGACGCATTTAAAGTTTGCTTAATGGTTTGAATGAGAAAGTGGCAGAATGTTAATTAAATACACATGCAAGATTCGGTGACTATTTTTAAGTTAGCAGCTCGTGCAGTTATGAAGAATTGCCTTCCGCTGTTTATCAAGCCATAAACCTCCTAAGCGTTTTGAGTTTCGTGATTTTTATTGATTTTGGTTTCAAATTTTTAACTTTAACATTTTTGGTTTATAACGGAACTAAAAAAATAAAATTATTATCGATAAAAAAGCAAATAAATCGTTCAAATTTCTGAAAATTAATTAAAAAAAACCGCTATTAGAGGACTTGAATGAAGATCAAAAAATATATCTAATTGTTGTCTAATTATTGAGTGCTTGCGTCGTCTGTGGCAGTTTTCCAGATTTCTTGGTGTTGTTGGTTTCATTGAGTGCATTACACGCATTGAAACACAATAGCAATTCTGCAAAACAACCTTTCGCTGTTCTAAGCTTCGTTAATTTAATGTTTTTTTTAATAAATAAATGAATGTAAGTTGAGCAATGGTGCTTGGACAACAAGACGATGTCCTTGGAATCTTCCTCTCAATAAAGTTATTAGTCTGCATGGTTGAATGCACACAAGTTTTCTTATGCATATTTCAGCACATCCATCCAAGCACACACACACACACACACACACACACACACACACACACACACACACACACACACACACACACACACACACACACACACACACACACACACACACACACACACACACACACACACACACACACACACACACACACACACACACACACACACACACACACACACACACACACACACACACACACACACACACACACACACACACACACACACACACACACACACACACACACACACACACACACACTTAAAAACTTGAGGCGTTCCACAAAGGCATGCTTCATTCAAATGCTCCTCAGACAAGGAGCAAATTGAAGTGTCCATGGAGAGAGTAAGTGAGGCCTTGAAGCCGCCAATATAAATAATAGGCACTCCGACCCCACAATCCGCATCAGTCCAACCACAATTTGCAGCCTTTATAGTCCAATTCGTCTGCCATTTCCAGTTTGTTTCGCTTATTTCTTCTTTATTGCGAATTGAAAACAATTTTTTCAAATACGTTGTTGACTTTGGACATTTTTAACCAGTCGCCTATAATTTATAAGCTAAAAATTTTTGGTCTTTTTATGTGGTTTATATTTTATGTGGTTTATATAAAAATTAATGAGCAAGCAGAGTGGAGTATCGAGTCCTCCCGATGAGCTGTGTTCACTAATCTTGAACCGGGTTACAGTTGCCTGTTTCATCTGCAAGATTATTGTTCAATCCGAGCAATTAGCGTCAGTTAGATTTTAATCTTAATGATGTCAAAACCTTTGAATTTCAGCTCAGTTTTTTTTTATTAAATTTTTTTTAATCTTGTTTTTTTAGCAATGAGAATAATCCCCCTTAAACACGGACCTTGAGACGTGGCCAACAATTTCGTAAAAGCTTGAGTTGCGCCTTCCGATAGGGAAATGGAAGAATGAAGGTGATTTGAATATTGACAGCACAACTTCTGTCAAGCATTTCTTCCAAACTCATTGACTTCTTTAGCGAAATACAGTTTTATTTTCAAGGTTTTTTTGAAATATTTTTTATTTAACTATTTTGTTTATTACCAAGTTTTGTTCTATGGTTTTTGAAGCACAATTCGATTTCAAAAGCGATTCAAAACTGCTTACACAAGTATGGAGCTGTTTGCGAGCTAACAGTTCGTATGAGCATATAAAAAATAAGAAATTATAAGTCTTTGAATAAGGGATTCCTAAACAAGTAGTGAATCTCAAACTTATTAGAAAATATCTTTAAAAAAAATCGAAATATATAAAGAATTTTTATAATAAAAAAAAAAAAAAAACAATAATAAGAAGAAATGAAAGGCGCTAAAAAGCAGAAAAATCTGGAAGCATTATGCCAACGAGAAACTTCAAAAGAAATCGTCGTTTAAGCTTCGTTCGAGTGGTCAAGTGTGTGTGTTTGTCTGTCAGGTCATGTGTATGTGCTGGAATGTTTGTGTGTGTGTGTGTTTGTGTGTGTGTTGTGTGTGTGTGTGTGTGTGTGTGTGTGTGTGTGTGTGTGTGTGTGTGTGTGTGTGTGTGTGTGTGTGTGTGTGTGTGTGTGTGTGTGTGTGTGTGTGTGTGTGTGTGTGTGTGTGTGTGTGTGTGTGTGTGTGTGTGTGTGTGTGTGTGTGTGTGTGTGTGTGTGTGTGTGTGTTTTTTTTTTTTTTTTTTTTTTTTTTTTTGTGTGCATGCGGGGAGGGGGGGGAGGAGTATGTGTGACTTTATTTGTTGTTTAAATGCAATTTGATGTGTTCCATTTAAAACCGCCTAGTTTGTAGTTTTGTTATCTCTATAATGAAGCCATGAAATGTTGACTAATTTATTTCTATTATTTAAAAAAAAATGCTGAATTTTTTTATCTTTCCAGACAGTTCTCTCTGTGTCTTGCACAGTAAAGGATTGGGACTTAGAACCATCAACACCTCAGCTTCTTTTTAAATCTTTTAAAACAAGATTTTGGCGGTTTGTGCACACATTTTTCGAGCAGTTTTCTTTCGGCGTTTTTTCATTCTAAGTTTTGCATTTAGGCAGAATTATTCTATTCCATTGGGTAAAAAGTCCAATGCAAGAACGATCTCGTTTTCATTTTAAAACTTTTTACTTTGAAAAAAAAAACCCCTCTCCAAATGTCTATTTTGCTTCCTTCATTTTCAAAATATTTGGAATGTGTTTTGCGAGAAAGTGTTACATGGTTTCTAAGCATTTCAAAACTCTAGAACAGCCGTCATTCTGCGTTTGTGTACCTCATAATTCGTACTTAATAATGGTTATTGAAAACTATTCACGTAGAAGCATGAAGTTCCATAGACTCTTAAACCTGAAAAGTGTTTCTGCTATTAGTAGTTAATAAGTGAACAACAGTCTCACGAATAAGATTCACACTTTATGATGTTTCAATATAAACATTTGGAAAGACATTCACTTTTCATAATTCCATAAGTTGGCTTTCTTTTTTTTTTTCATTCCTTCTCTTCGTCTTTCATGTCTTCCGTGCATTATTATATAAAATCTCGTCTTTTTTGTGGTCTGTCGTGTGACGTAACAGATCATGCAGCCAATCAAAGGGGCTTTCTGGCAAATTAGCGTCTGACGTCAGCAAACGAAAGAACAGATGAATTGATGAATTGAGTAAGGAAGATGGATGGTTGGGGTGAGGGAAGAAATGGAGAAAAGAGGTCGAAGTTGACAAAGATACTGTGAATTTAATGAAGGAGTGAGGGATCAAAAAATCAAATCATACTTTTTGAATTAGATCGCACCCTGTGAGTTCACTTTAAAATCGTTCTAAGGCACTAAGTTCGCACTGGGTGAGAGCTGTGTAGGGGTCAGAATGAAACACCCTACTGTTTCGTGTGTTGTTTCGAAGAGCGTTTAATTCAATCCATGCACCTATCAGTGACTCAGAAATAAAACTAGTACACGCTTGAAAGAAGGAATAAACCAAAAATATTAAAACTACGTTGACGATAAATAGTATCAAAAAACAATAAAAAAACT
>OX387247.1:785471-792971 GCA_947562095.1 Branchellion lobata | reverse complement strand
ACCACACCACAATGACCACACCACACCACACCACACCACAATGACCACACCACACCACACCACACCACAATGACCACACCACACCGCACCACAATGAGCACATGAATAAAACATATGTTGCAATGGAAACTGATAATTCGACGTTATTGATGTTAATTCTATGCAAACACACACTACAATCTTATTTGCATTGTTAACCACCTCTGTCAACTAAAAATGATGCATTCTTTCCTACTTCGCACATTACTCCTAAAAACAAGACGCGCCAATTCAGCGCTGCAAGAAGAGCATGAATTAACTTCTGCAGTTTTTTTTATCTCTTATTTTCGATTTATTTTCGTTTTTTTTAAACTATTTTTCAGTTTTTTTCATGGTTTTTTAAATTTTATTGATAATTTAGAAATGATTTTTGTTTGTGTTTGAGTTTTTTTTATGTGGCCGAAAGGTTTTGGAAGTTGAAAGAATGAAATCAAATCCAATCGAGGTGAGAACACATTAGTGATGTTTGTATACACAAACCAAGACCATTTGTAAGAAGTTTGCAGTTTTTATTTTTGTTTGATTAATATAAAAAACAAATAAAAAAACTGTCAAGAAGAGATAAAGGCACATTAGGAAGAAGACAGACACGCGAACACTTGAGCAAACATGTGTGGAGAGAAAGGCAGTGAGAGAAGACGATGAGGAACATTTGGAAAGGTAATATGAAGTTTAATAAAGAAAACCTTCGATGATTTCAAAGAAATGAAATATTTACGGATAAATTTTAAAAACGACGAGAAAACAACAGAAAACAAGAGTAAGAGCACTCTGTTCACGTACCGATCAAAACACAAAGACAAACACAAACATGCAAACACACACGAAGGCATACGAGCAAAAGAAGCGACGGAGAGAAAAGACAATATACAAGCCTTGACAACAGAGCGCCAACAGGTTTGCCATGTTAATATGGTTAAGCAATCTGTGAATGATTGATGAAGGATGCAGGCGCACGAAGGAAGGTGCTAAAAGGCTGAAGAAATTAATGAATAAATGGATGAAAAGATGAATAAAAGACAGCTAATTGAAGGAGTTAGAGAGAACATTGAATGAAAGAATATATGGATGGTTCAGAGAAAAGAGAAACAGGTAAATAAATGGATAGATGGATGGATAGATGGATGGATAGGTGGATGGATAGATGGATGGATAGATGGATGGATAGATGGATGGATAGATGGATGGATAGATGCATAGATAGATGGATGGATAGATGGATGGATAGATGGATGGATAGATGGATGGATAGATGGATGGATAGATGGATGGATAGATGGATGGATAGATGGATGGATAGATGGATGGATAGATGGATGGATAGATGGATGGATAGATGGATGGATAGATGGATGGATAGATGGATGGATAGATGGATGGATAGATGGATGGATAGATGGATGGATAGATGGATGGATAGATGGATGGATAGATGGATGGATAGATGGATGGATAGATGGATGGATAGATGGATGGATAGATGGATGGATAGATGGATGGATAGATGGATGGATAGATGGATGAATAGATGGATGGATAGATGGATGGATAGATGGATGGATAGATGGATGGATAGATGGATGGAAAGATGGATGGATAGATGGATGGATAGATGAATGGATAGATGGATGGATAGATGGATGAATAGATGGATGGATAGATGGATGGATAGATAGATGAATAGATGGATGGATAGATGGATGAATAGATAGATGGATAGATGCATGGATAGATGCATGGATAGATGCATGGATAGATGAATGGATAGATGAATGGATAGATGGATGGATAGATGAATGGATAGATGCATGGAAAGGTGGATGGATAGATGGATGGATAGATGGATGGATAGATGGATGGATAGATGCATGGATAGGTGGATGGATAGATGGATGGATAGATGGATGGATAGATGGATGGATAGATGGATGGATAGATGCATGGATAGATGCATGGATAGATGCATGGATAGATGCATGGATAGATGGATGGATAGATGGATGGGTAGATGCATGGATAGATGCATGGATAGATGCATGGATAGATGCATGGATAGATGCATGGATAGATGCATGGATAGATGCATGGATAGATGCATGGATAAATGCATGGAAAAAGTTGTGGATAATGAAAACAATATCAAAAATAATAAAAATAATAATAATGAAACATTCAAGTTAAAAAGCGCCAAAATCAAGTCATGGAGAGATGGACGGATGACTGGATGAATGAATTAATAATTAAATGGATAGACAATTGGAAAATAGATGGATAGATGAAAAAGACTGGGAACAGAACTGAAAGAAAGGATAGATGAAAGGAAGAATGGATGAATGAAAGGAAGAATGGATAAATGAAGGGAAGAATGGATAGATGAAAGGAAGAATGGATGAATGAAAGGAAGAATGGATGAAGTAGAAGAATGGATGAAAAAACAGAAAAATGAATGAAAAAATAAGAAAATAGATAAAAAAATAAAAGAATGGATAGATGAAGGGAAGAATGGATAGATGGAAGGAAGAATGGATGAATGAAAGGAAGAATGGATAGATGAGAGGAAGAATGGATAGATGAAGAGAAGAATGGATGGATGAAGAGAAGAATGGATAGATGGAAGGAAGAATGGATGAATGAAAGGAAGAATGGATAGATGGAAGGAAGAATGGATAGATGGAAGGAAGAATGGATAGATGGAAGGAAGAATGGATAGATGAAGAGAAGAATGGATAGATGGAAGGAAGAATGGATAGATGGAAGGAAGAATGGATAGATGAAGAGAAGAATGGATAGATGGAAGGAAGAATGGATAGATGGAAGGAAGAATGGATGGATGGAAGGAAGAATGGATAGATGAAGGGAAGAATGGATAGATTGAGGGGAGAATGGATAGATGGAAGGAAGAATGGATGGATGGAAGGAAGAATGGATGGATGAAAGGAAGAATGGATAGATGGAGGGAAGAATGGATGAAAAAACAGAAAAATGAATGAAAAAATAAGAAAATGGATAGAAAAATAGAAGAATGGATAGATGTATATCTGAATTGATGGATGAATGGATGAACGAATAGATGGATGGATGGATGAAAGAATGGATGGATGGATTGATGAGAGAATCGATAGATGGATGGATGAAAGAATGGATGGATGGATGAAGGAATGGATGGGTGGATGGAGAAAAAAATGAATGAATGGATGGATGAAAGAATGAAAAAATTGATGGATGGATGAATGAAAGAATGGATGAGAGAATAGATGGATGGATGGATGAAAGAATGGATGGATGGATGAAAGAATGGATGGATGGATGAAGGGATAAATGTTCACAAAGAGGGTGTGATGGAGGCAGCGAGAGGCCGGTTAATATGATTGACGCATGATGTTAAATCGGATTAAATTCCGTATTATTTCATTCTTCTTCTACTCCTTTCCAAACCTTTTTGTAACTTTTGAATTTTTGATCCAAAAGTTATCAACCATTAGGAAAATAAAAAACGCGGTTTTGAAATTATTACAAAGTATCTTTTTTTAAATTATTCATATGAGAATAAATAAAATAAAATAATCAGTTTGATCTACTTCATTTTTTTAATTTTAATTAATTTAAATAATAATTAATTAAATAATAATTAATTATTATATATTTTTAATTAAATTTTATTATATTTTAATTTTTTATTATATATCTTCAATTAATTATAAGATAATTTTAATTAATTATTTGTAAAACCAGGCTGTTTTAAACTGAGCAATAAAATAAAATCAGTCAAAACTCAAAGTCAAAGAGTCCAAGAATACGCTGAAAACCTCACAGCACTCGAAACTACCAAAAGTCATGGCAAAGAACTTGAAAGCACACCACGAAAGAACAAAGAATAAAAACAAGAAATGATTATTAATCACAGCCAACATTAGAAAATCACAAACAACATTGAAAAAACACCACAAACAACACCAACAACAACAAATAGAAACATCACAGACAACAATAAAACATCAAAACAACAACAAAAACGACAAAACATCACAAAAAACACGAAACAACAAAACATCACAAAAAACTGAAACAAAAAAACATCACAAACAACAAAACATCACAAACAACAAAACATCACAAACAACAAAACACCACAAACAACAAAACAACACAAACAATTAAAAACCACAAACAACAAAACACCCCAAACAACAAAACCTCACAAACAACACAAACAACAAAACATCACAAACAAGAGCAACGGTTGACCTCTGCGGGGTCAGAGAGGTGTTGCAGGCGGTGGAAAGGTTAGGAAGGTTGTTGCGTCACAGATCGCATTGATCTGTCACGCATTTCGTCTTTCAATGCCCATGCCTTTTCCTCCTCCTCTTCTTCCTCCTCCTCCTCCTCCTCATCCTCCTCTTCTTCTTCCTCCTCCTCTTCCTCATCCTCCTCCTCCTCATCCTCCTCTTCTTCCTTCCTCCTCCTCCTCCTCCTCCTCCTCCTCCTTTTCTTCCTCCTTCTCCTCCTCATCCTCCTCCTCTTCATCCTCATCCTCCTCCTCTTCATCCTCATCCTCCTCCTCTTCATCCTCCTCCTCCTCCTCCTCCTCCTCCTCCTCCTCCTCCTCCTCCTCCTCCTCCTCCTCCTCCTCCTCCTCCTCCTCCTCCTCCTCCTCCTCCTCCTCCTCCTCCTCCTCCTCCTCCTCCTCCTCCTCCTCCTCCTCCTCCTCCTCCTCCTCCTCCTCCTCCTCCTCCTCCTCCTCCTCCTCCTCCTCCTCCTCCTCCTCCTCCTCCTCCTCCTCCTCCTCCTCCTCCTCCTCCTCCTCCTCCTCCTCCTCCTCCTCCTCCTCCTCCTCCTCCTCCTCCTCCTCCTCCTCCTCCTCCTCCTCCTCCTCCTCCTCTTCCTCCTCCTCTTCCTCCTTTGTTTCTCATCTTTAGTACCAAACAACATCCTTCTTTGTCTTTCAAGTCTGTGTATTTGATCTTTATTGAACAAGGATAGCCTTTTTGTGCCTTTGAAGGTTTTTACTTTTGTGTATTTTAGTTTTTTTTTCATATATTTTTGTTGCGATATATTTTTAAAATTTCAAATCTTTGTTTCATGTTTCACTTTTTTCTATTTTTATTTTTATTTTCTCAGAAGCCACCAATTGATCATCCAATGTAACATTGCGATCGACCTGCCCTTCTTCCCGCCTCAATGGCTGGCTAGAATGAAGCTTACCCCTACTCCTCAACATGTTCCAAATTATATAATCGTGGTTCGCTCGCAAAGTTTCATTTAACTTTTTGTTGTTGTTTTTTTATCATTTAAATTCTTGTTTTTTTTAGTTTTTCAAACTATAATAGCTCATATTTATCAATTTAAAAAAAATATTTTTTTATAAATATTTTGTTATATTTTAAAATATTTTTTCTTGTTATCATAATTATTATTTAATTCGTTATTTATTATTTAAGACTATTTTTATTGCTTATTCAATAGAAATGCATTGTAGTAATCAAACCAATACAAATAAAAGGTCGCTTTGCCTACAAGCCACACAAAACCTTCATGGTTTTATGAGCAGCTGGGTGAAAAAATACCATTTCAAAATTATTTTTCACAATTGCAAAGTCAAATTGTTGCTACTTCTGTAAAATTAATTTTGTACTACATCGATCACAACCTTCTTGAAGTGTTGTAGGCAGGCAAGTGAGGTTGATAAGCTTAACTACGAACAATCATCCGAGATCTTTAACCTCACGCTGACTCAGACAATATATCATCGTTAATCCGTATGTTTTTAGCGTTTTAATTGAATTAATGCTTTCATCAATAATCAAATGAGCTTTATCTTTCTTCAATTTCTAAAACTTGCTTTAGTTCCATCTTCCTCTTCCTCTTCCTCATCTTCTTCCTCCTCTTCTTCCTCCTCTTCTTCCTCCTCTTCTTCCTCTTCCTCTTCCTCCTCTTCTTCCTCTTCCTCTTCCTCATTTTCTTCCTCCTCTTTTTCCTCCTCTTCTTCCTCTTCCTCTTCCTCATCTTTTTCCTTCTTCTTCTTCCTCTTCTTCTTCCTCTTCCTCTTCCTCCTCTTCTTCCTCTTCCTCTTCCTCCTTTTCTTCTTCTTCCTCTTCTTCCTCTTTTTCCTCTTCCTCTTCCTCCTCTTCTTCCTCTTCCTCTTCCTCCTCTTCTTCCTCTTCCTCTTCCTCCTCTTCTTCCTCCTCCTCTTCCTCCTCTTCTTCCTCTTCCTCTTCCTCCTCTTCTTCTTCCTTCTCTTCCTCCTCTTCTTCCTCTTCCTCTTCCTCCTCTTCTTCTTCCTTCTCTTCCTTCTCTTCTTCTTCTTTCTCTTCCTCCTCTTCTTCCTCTTCCTCTTCCTCCTCTTCTTCCTCCTTCTCTTCCTCCTTCTCTTTCTCCTCTTCTTCTTCCTCCTCTTCCTCCTCTTCTTATTCCTCCTCTTCCTCCTCCTCTTCCTCCCCTTCTTCTTCTTCCTCCTCCTCTTCTTCTTCTCCGTCCTCCTTCAGTCATTTGATACATGCATTAATAAGGAGCAAGTAAGAACGTTATCGGGATATTGCAGTAACAAAAGCCTATGATAACAATAACACATAAACAGACAACTCTTCAAAAACCTTCACTCAACAGCCTCCGTAACACGATAACAACAATAACAACGTCTGACCAACGCTACGGTCCACAGACCCACTCAGAGTTCATGAATAAACCAAAAACCGAGCAACTTGTGAACCAGCATCAAAAGGGTATTTATTCAAAGAAAAATACAACGTAATAAAAACAAAAAAAAATGAAATAAATATTATAAAAAGATAAAAATATTCTCAGATTAATTAAAAAAAATAAAAATAATAATGGACAGATGTTAGCTACTTCACACCAGTAAGCCTCTTGTTGGTGTTGGCTTACAAGTTGTGTGCCTAAGTAACTGGTGTGGTCAAGAAGGAGGGAGCTACTAGAAGGTTGAGTGAAGATGCAACACATTAAGACGCATATCAAACATTAGGCAACGTTAAGCTTTTGTCGATTTGCTAGAATCTAAATGTGGAAGTTAATGCATATTTTGTTGTTGAAGAAAAAATCTGTACTGACATATCAGGGATGGATGTTGGAAGCTTAGAGTTTGAGTGAAAAAGAAATAAAAGTCATCCATTGAGCATGAACTAACTCAAAAATCTAATTCTTCGAAAACTCGCTCCAGTGTAACGAACTGCGGAGGTCCGTATTCTGACCCATAAGTCACTTAATCTGGCCTCGCTTTGCATTGCAAGAACATTTTTGTGTCTGAAATGAAAGCTTCAAAAGCTTCTGGTGGTTTCGATTGAAAGGCCTTCTACCATAAGATCGAAAAAATGGAGAAATACAATTGGGAGGAGGTTGAAAAGAAAAGGGACGGTGGCTGAACAAAAAAAGAAGAATGAAGGAAAGAAAACGAGAAGAGAATGGATGGATGAAAACGAAATGAATGAAAGACAGAGTGGATGAATG
>OX387247.1:772971-780471 GCA_947562095.1 Branchellion lobata | reverse complement strand
ATACAATACAATACAATACAATACAATACAATACAATACAATACAATACAATACAATACAATACAATACAATACAATACAATACAATACAATACAATGCAATACAATACAATACAATACAATACAATACAATACAATACAATAAAATACAATACAATACAATACAATACAATACAATACAATACAATACAATACAATACAATACAATACAATACAATACAATACAATACAATACAATACAATACAATACAATACAATACAATACAATACACTACAATACAATACAACACAATACAATACAATACACTACAATACAATACAACACAATACAATACAATACAATACTTTACAATACAATACAATACAATACATTACAATACAATACAATGCAATACAATACAATACAATACAATACAATACAATAAAATACAATACAATACAATACAATACAATACAATACAATACAATAAAATACAATACAAACACGAATATTATTATAGTGGCATTAACCCCGTAGAGTTTCGAGGCCACAAAATGAAATAGTATAAAAAAACTGAATATTGAAAAGAAAAAAAACATTTAAAAAAATGAAAATAAAGTGAACAATCTTCGGCTTCAAAGAGTTAAGTGTGAAGCCATTGTGTTTCATCTCATTTTTTTGTCAATTCATCTTGCATGGAGTTTAAGGATCATATCACAGCGAACTCTTCCACAGCTTCAAGCACTCAGTCTCAGTGCTACAAGAAGATACGATCCCTTTCAACAATTAAAAACACGCCTTATTGTCGTTTGGTTTGTCTTTCATCAGTGGCTCGGTTGGTTTAGCTCCTCAACGAAGAATTGTTTTGTGGTTTCGTTTTTTAAATTTTTCACTACTTTTGAAATAATTGAAGAATAATCAGAATCGGCGAATGATGAAAGGTCTTTAAGGTTTCCAGAGGTTTCTGGAGACTAACGAACTTCTGGTCATCGTGTGCCTCTCTTCATTAATTCACTGGCAGAAAATTCATAAAGTTGAGCTTGACGTGAAAACTCAATAGTGGAACCAGTCAACTTCACAAAGGAAGATTATTCTAACAAAGAAGAATAATTTAAACAAAAAAAATTATTTTAACAAAAAAAAATATTATTTTAATAAATAAAACATTATTTTAATGAAGTTTATTTTTAAGCATTATTTTAACGAAGTTTATTTTTAAACAAAATAATAACAAAATAAATATAATTAAAAAAATACCAAAAAAATAATATAATTTTCTCAACAAGCAGAAACTTTTTTTTAACAAATAAAAAATGTTTTTAACAAATAAAAACTGTTTTTAACAAATAAAAAAACTGATTTTAACAAATAAAAAAACTGATTTTAATAAATAAAAAAACTGATTTTAACAAATAAAAAATGTTTTTAACAAATAAAAAAAACTGATTTTAACAAATAAAAACTGATTTTAACAAATAAAAACTGATTTTAACAAATAAAAAATGATTTTAACAAATAAAAACTGATTTTAACAAATAAAAACTGATTTCAACAAATAAAAACTGATTTTAACAAATAAAAAATGTTTTTAACAAATAAAAACTGATTTTAACAATTAAAAACTGTTTTTAACAAATAAAAAAACTGATTTTAAGAAATAAAAAAACTGATTTTAACAAATAAAAAAACTGATTTTAACAAATAAAAAATGTTTTTAACAAATAAAAACTGATTTTAACAAATAAATTGTTGTTTCAATGGAACCACAAGCAAGTGCTCTTCGATCCATTGAACGTTGCTACGCAACCAATTAATTAACACTTCGCTTATAAACTTTTTGCGCACTTTACAGCTTTTCAAACACAAAAAAAAAACATTTTTTTGTACACATTTTTCCAATTAATCGTTTTCTGAGAAATCTCAAGTGCTATAGCCCTCGAGTCAGCAGCTATATTGGATGATCTGTCGAAGAATAACTTAACGACAGCCGCTACTACGACAACACCGGAAAAAACAACACCAACAACAGCAGCAACTATAACAACGTCAACAACAGCAGCAACTATAACAACACCAACAACAGCAGCAACTACAACAACACCAACAACAGCAGCAACTATAACAACACCAACAACAGCAGCAACTACAACAACACCAACAACAGCAGCAACTATAACAACGTCAACAACAGCAGCAACTATAACAACACCAACAACAGCAGCAACTATAACAACGTCAACAACAGCAGCAACTATAACAACAGCAACAACAGCAGCAACTATAACAACACCAACAACAGCAGCAACTATAACAACGTCAACAACAGCAGCAACTATAACACCGTCAACAACAGCAGCAACTATAACAACAGCAACAACAGCAGCAACTATAACAACACCAACAACAGCAGCAACTATAACACCGTCAACAACAGCAGCAACTATAACACCGTCAACAACAGCAGCAACTATAACAACGTCAACAACAGCAGCAACTATAACACCGTCAACAACAGCAGCAACTATAACACCGTCAACAACAGCAGCAACTATAACAACGTCAACAACAACAACACACAACTATTTGATGGCAACGAACACAACATCTTCACAACCACCAAGATTCCACACAACCATCCCATACACCACACTTTCCATCTTTGCCACACTCCTTCAAAACAATACTGGCACAAAAACCGTCGAAGCTACTGAAGCTACCACAAATATCACAGCCACCACAACCACTACAACCACTACAACCACTACAACCACTACAACCACTACAACCACTACAACCACTACAACCACTACAACCACTACAACCACTACAACCACCACAACCACTACAACCACTAAAACCACTACAACCACTACAACCACTACAACCACTACAACCACCACAACCACTACAACCACCTCACGCGATGACGCGATAAATTACGTAAGTGGATTATGCGCGATTGACTGCCCTGAGCTGTGCAACGCTAATCGACCAAGCCACATTACGTCAGACAACCTTTGACGCATTGTTTAGCGCAACTTTTTGTAAAAAAATCTTTTCGAAAAGTGTTGTTACTTCTCCCATGGTTTCGAAAATTATTTTTAATATAAATTCTTTTAAATAAAATAATTTTAAATAAAATAATTTTAAATAAAATAATTTTAAATAAAATAATTTTAAATAAAATAATTTTAAATAAAATAATTTTAAATAAAATAATTTTAAATAAAATAATTTTAAATAAAATAATTTTAAATAAAATAATTTTAAATAAATATTTTTTAAATGATCAATGTTTTTTCTGCAAACCTTCATCGGCTGAAGTGTCAACGCAATCTTCATCTTCTTCTTTTTTTTCTTTTTTCTTCTCTCCATCCTCTTCATCGTTCTCTTCTCTCTCCTTTTCTTCTTTTTCTTCACCTCTCTGCGCCCACCCGTCTCCGTCTTCAGAGCTCTGTATGATAACATAGAGAAGAAATATGATTTGTGCTCTGAAACTTTCATTAAACAGCCAGAAAACTATTAACTTCATTATCTTCTTCATTTAAACTTATTATTCACATTCTTTCGTTCGAGTTTTGCAGCTATCTATTTTTTATATCATTTTTTTATTTTTTATTTTTTTATATTTTATTTTTTTAAATTTTTTTTATTTTTTCTTTCATTCAGTTTCATTTAATTTTATTTTTTTTAATTGATTCTAATCCAACGAATTCAAAAACCCCTTCAAAACAATAGACTATTTAACACTTTATTCATCTTGGTGGCCTAGCGGTCGCAATGACAGGGCTCTGAAGATTTAGGAACAGCCGTTACGCTATCAGTCTCTATTGTTTTTGATTGAATCTCACCTTACTTATAATCTCGCAAGCGCTTTTGCCAGCCAAGCGGCTTCAAGATAGGAGTGAGAATTATCTTTATAACTTTCACCACAACAGATAAGTGTGCATTTGCAATCAAAATATCACTGTGGAGCGGGGTAGGGTTTCCAAGTACAGCCCGTGACTCTTTGGAGTTGCAAAGAGACAGAGTGATTGATCGCTAGTAATGATAATCTTTAATTTATCCAACTCTCTATCGTTCTTATCTCGCCACCGTCTTGCTTGTCCACGGATTCGTTACAACACACCAGCACCAAGCTGGTGCTAATCTGATCTCAACCAGACACCGCTAGAAACGTGCAAAGGCTTTTTTAGATAGCTTCTTCTCATAAATATTTCTTTTGCGCCAGCTCTGACTTTGTTCTACGTTCTGTGGTAAGAAAACAACCTCTGTGTACAATTTGTGTTATTCATTTTTTGTTTCTTTTTTTTTTATTAATTATTATTTTTTAATTGAAATTGAAACTGGTTTTCGAAATTTTAAACCCTCAAAGAGACTGCTACCTGAATACCTTGTGGCATCTAAAAGTACCTCAAGCTAGTTGGTAGTTTAAAACGATATAAACGTATGGAAACAGTTTTTTTGTTATTCTTCAACTTGAATACTATCTTCCTGTTTTTGTAAGCCAGACTCATAACTAATTCCATGCTGGTTTATATCCTCACTCTCAAAACCTTTCGAAAGTTCATTTTTTAATCATATTCCGGACCATGGAAACGCAATAACTTTTTCGTAAGAAGATATTCAACTTAGCTTTCGGTCATTCAACCTTCAAGATCTTGCACCATTTTCGCTTATGACCTTTTAATCTTTTTTTAATTGTTTTTTCAAGTTCCTCTTTTTTAACTATCAGCACTTAAGCCAACTGTTTCAACCCTCTAAGCAAATCTCCTTTCAAAAGGTCACCACATTAAGACCGAACTGTCATTTAACCTCTCGAGATCAACCATCATCAAATTTATTTTCCAGATATTCAAGATGCTGTTTGTTCCTTTGTGATTTCTGCATAAAACCAAAGGCAATAAAGCGAAGAAAAAAAATGAAATCATAAGTTAGGAGTTATCTTCGAAATTCCTGCTTCCATCCTTGCAGTATTTTTGCGGCTGGCTTGATTGAAATGCCTGTCCTCGTGCCTACGTCTAATTATCTCATTAATTAGAACCCACCTACTTCCGCCACCTGACCTTTCACGCACAAACAAATATATGTCTGTGTGCATGTGTAAATTTGTCTGTGTATGTGTATACATGTGTGTGTATGTATGGGTATGTGTCTACATGTGTGTTTGTATGTGTATGTGTCTACAAGTGTGTATGTATGTGTATGTGTCTACATGTGTTTGTATGTATGTGTATGTGTCTACATGTGTGTATATGTATGTGTATGTGTCTACATGTGGGTGTATGTATGTGTATGTGTCTACATGTGTGTGTATGTATATGTGTATGTGTCTACATGTGTGTGTATGTATATGTGTATGTGTCTACATGTGTGTGTATGTATATGTGTATGTGTCTACATGTGTGTGTATGTATATGTGTATGTGTCTACATGTGTGTGTATGTATATGTGTATGTGTCTACATGTGTGTGTATGTATATGTGTATGTGTCTACATGTGTGTGTATGTATATGTGTATGTGTCTACATGTGTGTGTATGTATGTGTGCATGTGTTTTCACAATTATGTGTATATGTGTGTATGAATGTAACGATAAATTTATGTATATATAAAAATTAAGACTGAGATGATTGCGCGAATGTGTAATCTTATGTGTGGACTCCTTTGGAAATAATAGAAAACAAATAAAAAGTGATGAAAATCGCATTAAACTGATATGACTGAGGGCTTTGTTTGTCTGTGTCTCTGTATGTGTTAGTTTGTGTGCGTCAGTGTGCTTTGACTTGTGCTCATTCACTTCTTCACTTTTGCTGGTGCTTTTGTGTATTTTGCCTGTGTGTGTGTGTGTGTGTGTGTGTGTGTGTGTGTGTGTGTGTGTGTGTGTGTGTGTGTGTGTGTGTGTGTATGTGTGTGTGTGTGTGTGTGTGTGTGTGTGTGTGTGTGTGTGTGTGTGTGTGTGTGTTTGTATGTGTGTGTATGTGTGTGGGTGTAAGTTGGAGTATGTGATTGTTGATGTTTGAGTTAGTGTCGATGTTTTTGTGTATGAGTGTGTGTATGTAAGTGTGTATGTCTGTTTGTATGTTTGTCTGTTTGTTTGTTTGTATGTTTGTATGTTTTTATGTTTTTATGTTTGTTTGTTTGTATGTATGTATGTACGTATGTTTGTTTGTTTGTATGTTTGTAGGTTTGTTTGTTTTTTAGTTAGTTTGTTTGTTCGTTTGTACATTTGTTTTAGTTATTTTGTTTGTTTGTATGTTTGTATGTTTTTATGTTTGTTTGTTTGTACGTTTGTTAGTTAGTTTGTTTGTGTGCGTGCGTGTTGTTGGCATGTTTTGGACGAGTGTGACATATGTGAGCACTCACACAGCAATTATGGAGCATGCGAGGCCTTGCACTGGTCAAGCAGCAGCGCCTCGTTACGAAGAGATGCCTTTTAAAGTTTGTTTTTTAAGCCTTTTATTTTTTTAAGTTAACTTTTTTCAAACTAAGTTTTTGTTAATTTTTTTAAAGGTTCAATTCAAAATACCTTTTTTAGAGGTTCAATTCAAAATACATTTTTTAGAGGTTCAATTATTTTAACGTCTTTCCACTTAAAAATTTTTTTTTCACAATTTGTTTTTTAGTTTTTACATTTTTTCCCGTTTTGCGTTTTTCAAAATTCCGCGGTCCCATACTTCAAATTTCATTTCATTCACAAGTTCAAAAGACAACGCTTTAGTGGTCGTTGTTTTTACCTGATCAAGAGATCACGTAGGAAGCAAAAGTACAAAGAATTTTTTATTAATTTTGGAGAGTACAGGAGGAACAAAGAGGCGGATTAATCAGGACGTCTGCCTTAATTATGTCTCCTTGTCTGTCTCCATACGCGCGTGTAGCCACTGATACGATTGTAACTTGATATTAATGAAAATATTAAAAAAACATACTTTGACTAAGTTTCTAATGAAAATATTAAAAAAACATACTTTGACTAAGTTTCTAATGAAAATATTAAAAAACATACTTTGATTAAGTTTCTAATCAACCCTTTGCTATACCTATTACCGCGTGCTTTTGTGGTTTGATTGAAGTGTTTGTTCACAAAGTCCTTAACACGCAGTTGCCCTCATTTTATGGTTTTATTTCTATATTACCTCATAATATCTAGTTGTTAAACTATATAAAATCTAGCATCAATCCAATCTTCATACGTCCAATAAGTCATTCATCCATTTATCCATCTTTCCATTCATTCATCCCTCCATCCATTCATTTGTTCTTTTATCCAATCATTTCTTCATTCATTCCTCCCTCCATCCATTCATCCCTCACTTCATTCATCCCTCACTTCATTCATCCCTCCATCCATTCATCCCTCCATCCATTCATCCCTCTATCCATTCATCTCTTCATCCTTTCATCCCTCCATCCATTCATCCCTCCATCCATTCATCCCTCCATCCATTCATCTCTCCATCCCTTCATCCCACCATCCATTCATCCTTCCATCCATTCATCCCTCCATCCATTGATCCCTCC
>OX387247.1:745471-762971 GCA_947562095.1 Branchellion lobata | reverse complement strand
TTGAAGGGGAATCATAGTGACTCATTTTTTTGTTGTTATTGTTATTATTGTTTCTGTTAATATTGTTATTATTGTTGTTATTCTTGTTATTAATACGGTTGTTGTTGTTGTTGTTGACGTCGTTGTTATTCTCTTGGAAATATCCGTTTGATTGTTCGTTATTAACGTTGTAGTTAAGCCTGGTGTGTTTGTTGAAGTAGCCGGCCTGGTGGTTATTACACACCAGCCGCTCGACCGAATAAGGATTGGAGTGGTTTTGAGAGTTGATGGTGGTTGTTGTTGTTGGGTAGAAGGGGTTGTGGAGGTTGTTGGTTCTGTTGCTCGCCGCTGTTGCCAGCTTGCTGAAATAGTCAGAGTGGTTGTCGGACAGCGTTTTTTTGTTTTTTAAAAATAAATTTTCATGAAGTTGAGGGTTCTTGTTATTTTTATCAAAACCTCCAATGCTCATATTATTATTATTAGTATTATTATTATTATTATTATTATTATTATTATTATTATTATTATTATTATTATTATTATTATTATTATTATTTATATCGTTATTATTGTTATTATTAGTACTATTATTATTATTAGAATAATTATTTTTGTTCTCATTGTTGATATTTTTGTTGTCGTTTCTTAAATGATAATCAAAATTGTTGAGGTAGTTGTTGAGGTTGAAATTGGGGAGGAAATGATTGGAGTTTTGATGCATAGCCTTCGTATAGATTTTGTTGTTGTTGCCGTCAACGCTGGTGTTTTCAGATTTATCATCATCAATCGAATCATGACACCACAACTCATGTTTGTTGTTGTTATTTGTGTTGTTGTTGTTGTTGTTTTTTGTGTTGTTGTTGTTGTTTGTGATGTTGTTGTTGTTGTTGTTGTTGTTGTTGTTGTTGTTGTTGTTGTTGTTGTCAATAGGTACACTTCTTTTCTTTTTTTCTTCCACACCGACTATTACTTGCCGTTCCATGCTGCTTTTACCTTTCTGGAAAATTATATTGGAAGAATGGTGTTTGTAAAAAAACGGATGTGATGAACTTTTTTATGAATGGATGGATGGATGGATGGATGGATGGATGTGGGGATGGATTGCTTAATGGATGGAAGGATGGATGGGTGGATGGATGGATGGATGGATGGATGGATGGATGGATGGATGGATGGATGGGTGAATGAATGAATGGATGGATGGATGGATGGATGGATGGATTGATGGATGGATGGATGGATGGGTGAATGAATGAATGGATGGATGGATGGATGGATGGATGGATGGATGGATGGATGGATGGATGGATGGATGGATGTATGAATGGATGTGGGAATGGATTGTTTAATGGATGGAAGGATGGATGGATGGATGGATGGATTTATGTATGAATGGATGTGGGGATGGATTGCTTAATGGATGGATGGATGGATGGATGGATGGATGGATGGATGGATGGATGGATGGATGGATGGATGGATGGATGGATGGATGGATGGATGGATGGATGGATGGATGGATGGATGGATGGATGGATGGATGGATGGATGGATGGATGGATGGATGGATGGATGGATGGATGGATGGATGGATAGATGGATGGATGGATGGATGGATGGATGGATGGATTGATGGATGGATGGATGGATGGGTGAATGAATGAATGGATGGATGGATGGATGGATGGATGGATGGATGGATGGATGGATGGATGGATGGATGGATGGATGTATGAATGGATGTGGGAATGGATTGTTTAATGGATGGAAGAATGGATGGATGGATGGATGGATTTATGTATGAACGGATGTGGGGATGGATTGCTTAATGGATGGATGGATGGATGGATGGATGGATGGATGGATGGATGGATGGATGGATGGATGGATGGATGGATGGATGGATGGATGGATGGATGGATGGATGGATGGATGGATGGATGGATGGATGGATGGATGGATGGATGGATGGATGGATGGATGGATGGATGGATGGATGGATGGATGGATGGATGGATGGATAGATGGATGGATGGATGGATGGATGGATGGATGAATGGATGGAATGATGGATAGTGGATTGAAGAACGGATAGATTGATGAATGGATGGATGATGGATGAATGGATCGATGAATAGATGGATGATGGATGAATGGATTGATGAATGGATGGATGGATGGATGAATGTAGGGATGAATGTAGAGATGAATGGATGGATAGATGGATGGATGGATGCTGGATGAATGGATGGATTATGGATGAATGGATGAATTGATGGATAAACGTCTTGATGGATGAATGAATGAAAAAATTATAACATGAGTGGATGAATAATCGAACGTGTGAGCAATTATAAAACTGGATGGATGGAAGATTGGATGGAGTTGAAGCTTGGAAGGAGGAGAATAGGATGAATGCTGTGCATGAGAGGTGTACTGAAAATTGTTACAACGATGTGGTGATAATGGTGATGATGAACACTTGGTGGTGGTGGTGGTGATGATGATGATGATGGTGGTGGTAGTGATGATAGTGATGATGATGATGGTGGTGGTGGTAGTGATGATAGTGATGATGATGATGATGGTGGTAGTGATGATAGTGATGATGATGATGGTGGTGGTAGTGATGGGGGTGAGTGAAATGAGGATTGTGGTGACGGCAGAGATGATGGTGAAAAGAGGGGTGGTGATGATGAAATTATGGCAAGGATAGGAATGGTGATGGTGGTGGTGGTAGTGGTGGTGTTGATGGTGGTGGTGGTAGTGGTGGTGTTGATGGTGGTGGTGGTAGTGGTGGTGTTGATGGTGGTGGTGGTAGTGGTGGTGTTGATGGTGGTGGTGTGGATGGTGGTGGTGATGGTGGTAGTGGTGCTGATGGTAGTGGTGATGGGAGTGGTGGTGGTTAGTGACTCGTTCATTGCAATCATTCAACGCGGACTGAAGAAGAGCAATTGTGTGGAGATCTGAAAGATGAGAACTACCTGTGGCACCACTCATTGAATAACACGTGCTATGTACTCGTGAAGAATGGATGGATGGATGGATGGATGGATGGATGGATGGAAGGATGGATGTATGGATGGATGGATGGATGGAGGGATGGATGGATGAATGGATGGATGGAGGGACGGATGAATGGATGGAGGGATGGATGGATAAATGGATTGATGAATGGATGGATGGATGGATGGGTGGAGGAAAGGATGGATGGATGGATGGATGGAGGGAAGGATGGAGGGATGAATGGATGGATGGGTCGAACTAAAAAATTAAAAAAAGATATATTTATAGAATAAACCATAAATTTATGCGTAGGTTAAGAATAAGTGAATGACTGGATGGGTGGAGTTATGAATTTGAAAACAGAAGTATGCATTCATAGATGAATTGATGAATTAGTGAATGGGAGGATAGCTTTTGGGATGGAAGGATGGAGTTGGGGATGGAACGATGATTGATAATGAAAATAAACAGGTGAGTGAATGAATATCGAAAAATGTATTATACTATAAACAGATGAACGGATGGTTTGATTGATGAATGAGTTTGGTGATGTATGGATGGTGGGTGGATGGATGAATGAAAAGTTAAATGATGGATAGATGGATGGTGGGTGGATGAAGTGATTAATAAACGAGTAATCTGAGTGATTGATTGTTGAAGAAGGTCGATAGGGTGGTGGACGCCTGCATGGTACTCTCAAAGATAAACTGCAAGATGCTAGGGTAGGATATAGACGACTTCTGAAACGATAGTGATAGATAAACGCATGAGTTGATGGATGCTTTGACACAAAGATGATCTATTGACTGATCCAAAGCTGAATGTGTTTTAAATGTCAGCATGATGAATGGACCTGAAAATGAGAGGAGGGTGGTGATTGGAAATGGGGTGAATTAAGCTCCTGAAAGATTGATGGCTGGTGTGATTAATGAAAGCATGAATGGATGGCCAGATGATTCTTGAAGGATACATTATTTCAAAGAACTCCAATCGAGAATGATTAAAACAAAAGTCGAGTGTCTTTGTGAAGGAAAAACAATTAAAAAAACAAAACCGACATCTGGAAAAGTCTTGAGAAGTTGATGAGAAGGAACAGAAAAAATAAAAAAAAGACAAAGAAGATATTTAAAAAATGATCAAAGATCAATAATAAGAAAAAAAAAAGATGGAAAGAGAAAAAATAATAAATAAAAGGAGGAAAAAGAGGAAACAGGAAGGATGAAAAGGCGAGAAAAAGAAGAATAAATAAAAGAAGGAAAGAGAGGAAAAAGGAAAGAAGGTAAAAGAGGATGAGAAGGCGAAAGAGGCGCTCAGGTATGTGGTACGTTAGTACAATTGCACAAGCTTCCTTTGTGGAGGAGCTTGCGTCACAGCCTCAATGGATGCGTTACAATTGCATTCTCAAGAGTAGAAGCGCCTCATCACTCCCTTATGTTTCCACATTGTCGTGCACACACTTGTGCGTCCACAATGAAGGCTAGGCTCCCCACAACCGCTACTGCCGCCGCCTGGCAGCTCAGCTTCATAAATCAAGCCTCTTCCTTCACTTATTTCAGTATTTTGATCATCTTCAATTCGTTAGTTTGCTTTTATTTGGTTCGCTTTTTGTTCTAAAAAGAGTTTGGAGGCATAAAGAGTAACATATACGTTCTATAAGAGGGAACCCGACAGCCGTTTGCGGCTTTTCAAACAAAAAACAATTTCATAACCCCAATATTTTAGCAACAGTAATTCATGAAAAAAATTATATAAATAATTCCCCTTCAATAAAGAGGCACATTAAAAAGGCAGCAAGATAAAACAAGAACTAGCAAGGGAGGCTTGCGAGGGTGCTTTGAAGGTAAGATAAAGAAGTTAGGAGAGATGAACGTTATATTACAATAAACTTTTATAACGATAATAACAAACAAACCGCCTCAAATAAACACTTCTTTTGGAGCCTTGGTCCGACAGAGGGAGCTCTCGTGATTAGGAAAGGAGTTTCGGTTGTTACACATCTCATCATCATGAGCCTCTACACCATGGGCATCCTTTACTAAGTCACAACACCATAAGCCACTTTGGTATTGTTCTAACTCTCAACTACCTTTGGTTGTTACAAGGCATCACCACCTTGGTCATTGTTCTAACTGCGCAACTGCCTGTGAGCTAGAGTGACAAGTCGCTACCTACTCACCACCAAAGCGATCACAAAAGCTTTCATTGCTTCTATCACAACGCCATCCTGCAAGGCGCACCTGATTGTGACTGATCAGGTGCAGGGTGTACTGATGAAGTAAGAAAAATGTATGGAAACGCATCATCAAAAGATTAAAAGGTGACAAGATATCCAGATGACGGTAATTAGAACGTTTTTTTCGATAATTCCTTAAAGGTAAATCCGAAATTAAAGGTTAAGTATGATGACTGCGGATTTTATTTGTTCATATGTGTGCTTGTGTGTGTGTGTGTGTGTGTGTGTGTGTGTGTGTGTGTGTGTGTGTGTGTGTGTGTGTGTGTGTGTGTGTATGTGTGTGTGTGTGTGTGTGTGTGTGTGTGTGTGTGTGTGTGTGTGTGTGTGTGTGTGTGTGTGTGTGTGTGTGTGTGTGTGTGTGTGTGTGTGTGTGTGTGTGTGTGTGTGTGTGTGTGTGTATGTATGTGTATGTGTGTGTGTGTGTGTGTGTGTGTGTGTGTGTGTGTGTGTGTGTGTGTGTGTGTGTGTGTGTGTGTGTGTGTGTGTGTGTGTGTGTGTGTGTGTGTGTGTGTGTGTGTGTGTGTGTGTGTGTGTGTGTGTGTGTGTGTGTGTGTGTGTGTGTGTGTGTGTGTGTGTGTGTGTGTGTGTGTGTGTGTGTGTGTGTGTGTGTGTGTGTGTGTGTGTGTGTGTGTGTGTGTGTGTGTGTGTGTGTGTGTGTATGTGTGTGTGTGTGTGTGTGTGTTCGTCTGCTTGTGAGTTGGAAAGGCAGTTGTGTGTTTGCGAGTGATGTCAATTAATCCCTCACCCGGGGCCCATAATAAAACATGAAAAGACCTTATATTACTCATTATACCCTTCAATAATCCCATCTCTTTCTTTTACATTTTTCATAGAAAAATCATTTTTGTAGAATTCCAAAAATAATTTTCGCCTCGCGCATTGAGAAACTCGACGCTTTCAACCTTTCCACAAGAGCTTTTGGCCTCTTTCAAAGAGCTGATTATTTTTGCACATTTCAATAATTCCTCCTCTTCAGCGCATCACATGTAGTGTTAACCTCTGAGACAAGGCACACGTCGGTGTTCTTATCATAAACATGTTTTGTTTCATAAGCATGTTGGCGTCATTAAAGCAATCTTCGCTTCCGTCCACCACACTATTACACCAATATGTTCGTTTAAATGCCTCAGAGAAGATCAAAGGGTGGGTTGTCAGCGCTGCAATAAATAATTTAGTGTAGTCGTCCGTTTTATTTTCTTCTGACCGATTCTGTCTCCCTTTCTCTTCAACTTTCAATTTTTTGGTGTCTACTCGCTATGAATGCTGCAAGCATTGAAAAAAATTTCCGAAAAATAAGTTACATTCGTGCAACAATAAAAATGCATCAAAGGTAAAACAAAATAAAGTTAATTTTATCTTGCATTTGTTTCAAAAGGGTCACTGCAGCGTAGCATTGGGCCACTGACCGTGTCTAATTTGTATATATACCTCCACACACCTTAGCAATAAAAGAAAAGAATAATTACAGCGTGTTCTGCTAACATCTTCTTTTTCTCTCACCTACTACAAACACAAGGCTGCTTACCAATTCCAGTGGATTTCTTCTTCACCCCATCCACAATGGAAGGGTTTTGAGGATAAACACAATTATGCATCCCAGTCTCTGCAAGCTTTTACTCCATTCATTATCAAAGGCCAGTACGCGTGGATAATCGAATTAAGCGAGATTAACATAGGGTATCTAGTAACAATGACACATTACTACACTTGTAGTTCCTATATAATCTGACTGAATTAAAATAAAAATAGGCTTTTTATTCTTTTTGCACGCAGTACAACCTCTCGTAAGCCAATATTTTGTCTCATTTTCTCGATATCAGTGTTTTATCAACTTTTATCAAAGTTTTTCTAACAAAACTTTTATAGCCTTTCTTTGACGCATGCGCAGAATATCTCACGCAGGCACCCTTGATTTAGGAGTGTTGAATCTTCTTGAGGCCAGACAAGGCCAGATCTGACTGGGTGATTTTTCAGCGTCGACTCGTGCCTCGGTTCGCGACCCCTGTTGAAAAGGCTTCACGGCTCACATCGTTTGGAAGCTATTGTTTTAATTAAGCTCCTTTCTAATCCCATCAAGCGCAATCTTCCCTGATTCCTTATTAACCTCCGCTGTATTATGTTGCTGGTGTTGTTGTTGGTGGCGCACATACAAATGGAGAACCGCTTCCTATCTTCACATGCGCTCACCCAGTGTTGTATTTCGCTCGTGATACTAACATTTCCATATGCGTTTACATATTGTATTCCCAATCAGGTTTTGCAGCTTTAATTTCATTCTAATTCGCTATGCCACCACGGCTTTCCTCACAAACCTCGTGTACATCACACTCCACTCGGCTTCCTTTCGTGGAACAAACGTCTATTCATTCGGTTTTGTAGTGTTTTGTGCTCTTTGAAGCCCTTTCAATAAGAAAAATGAAAACCTGCCGAGGAGTTTTTAGGCATGTATGAGAGTGTCTGGTAATAAGGGTTGAAAGCTTGTATTCATGCACTGTTTATATTTGCATGATTAGTACGCAGGACCGAATAGTGTTGTTTTCAGGCGCTCTCAGTACAAATCCTACTGCGTCCATGTAAATACGAAAAATACATATACACATATTCACCAACTGACTTTCTACGTGTTGATATCTCATGAATCACTCCAAAGTACAATGGAGGGGAAAAATAAGACAGAGTATTAAATAACCTTATCTTCAAGTTTGGTTGAAATATTTTCCAGAAAGGAAAGATTAAAAGCGGCTCAAAGGGGCCCTCCTGTTTATTCACAAGTAAGTTCATTATTGGAGCACATATTTATGAATGTTGCCAAGTCAATTGATGTGTGGTCGCTTGATTTTAATTAAATTAAGACGTTAAAGTCAGCCATATAAATTTGGTGGGAATCCCTTAGAAAGAAAAATACAAAAAAACGTGTTAAAAACGAATAGAAAATTTCAAAAAATCAAAAAGGTCATTTTTCTCCATGAAATAAACTTGGCGTCATTTGCTGTGCCTTGTGCTGATCTCCCAAGGGGCTCGGAAGGTGGGAAGGGTGAGGTGGTGGGGTGTTGTGGGTTGGAAGGGGTGGTGGGGTGTTGTGGGTTAGAAGGGGTAGTGGGGTGTTGTGGGATAAAATGGTGGTGGGGTGTTGTGGGTTGGAAGGGGTCGTGGGGTGGTGTGGGGTTGAGTGGAGTGGTCGGGTGTTGTGGGGTTAAGTGGAGTGGTCGGGTGTTGTGGGATGGAGTGGAGTAGAGTGGGGTGGAGTAGGGTGGAGTGGGGTGGAGTAGGGTGGAATGGGGTGGAGTGGGGTGGAATGGGGTGGAGTGGGGTGGAGTGGGGTGGAGTGGGGTGGAGTGGGGTGGAGTGGGGTGGAGTGGGGTGGAGTGGGGTGGAATGGGGTGGAGTGGGGTGGAATGGGGTGGAGTGGGGTGGAGTGGGGTGGAGTGGGGTGGAGTAGGGTGAAGTGGGGTGGAGTGGGGTGGAGTGGGGTGGAGTGGGGTGGGGTGGAATGAGGTGGGGTGGGTGGAGTGGAGGGTTGTGGGGTGGTGGGGTGTTGTGGGTTTGTAAGAAGTGTTGAAGTGTTATAGGGTAGAAAAGTGGTGTGTTGTTATGGGGGTAGAGTGGGACGCTGGAGTGTTGTGGGGTAAAGTGAGAGGATTGGGTGTTACGAATGCTGCGGAGTGATGAAATTTTGTAAGAAAAAAATTGTTTGGGAGGGTGGATGAAAGGAAAAAATTAGACGTTGTGGAAAAATGAATGACGGGTGAAAACTGAGGGTTGTGGGAGGATGGAGTGTTGTGGAAGGATGGAGTGTTGCGAGAGGATGGAGTGTTGTGGAAGGATGGAGTGTTGTGGGAGGATGGAGTGTTGTGGAAGGATGGAGTGTTGTGGGAGGATGGAGTGTTGTGGAAAGATGAAGTGTTGTGGGAGGATGGAGTGTTGTGGAAGGATGGAGTGTTGTGGAAGGATGGAGTGTTGTGGAAGGATGGAGTGTTGTGGGAGGATGGAGTGTTGTGGGAGGATGGAGTGTTGTGGAAGGATGAAGTGTTGTGGGAGGATGGAGTGTTGCGGAAAGATGGAGTGTTGTGGGAGGATGGAGTGTTGTGGGAGGATGGAGTGTTGTGGAAGGATGAAGTGTTGTGGGAGGATGGAGTGTTGTGGGAGGATGGAGTGTTGTGGAAGGATGGAGTGTTGTGGGAGGATGGAGTGTTGTTGAAGGATGGAGTGTTGTGGGAGGATGGAGTGTTGTGGAAGGATGGAGTGTTGTGGGAGGATGGAGTGTTGTGGGAGGATGGAGTGTTGTGGAAGGATGGAGTGTTGTGGGAGGATGGAGTGTTGTGGGAGGATGGAGTGATGTGGGAGGATGGAGTGTTGTGGGAGGATGGAGTGTTGTGGGAGGATGGAGTGTTGTGGAAGGATGGAGTGTTGCGGAAGGATGGAGTGTTGTGGGAAGATGGAGTGTTGCGAGAGGATGGAGTGTTGTGGGAGGATGGAGTGTTGTGGGAGGATGGAGTGTTGTGGGAGGATGGAGTGTTGTGGGAAGATGGAGTGTTGCGAGAGGATGGAGTGTTGTGGGGGGATGAAGTGTTGTGGGAAGATGTAGTGTTGTGGAAGGATGGAGTGTTGTGGGAGGAAGGAGTGTTGTGGAAGGATGAAGTGTTGTGGGAGGATGGAGTGTTGAGGGAGGAAGGAGTGTTGTGAGAGGATGGAGTGTTGCGGGAGGATGGAGTGTTGTGAGAGGATGGAGTGTTGCGAGAGGATGGAGTGTTGTGGAAGGATGGAGTGTTGTGGGAGGATGGAGTGTTGTGAGAGGATGGAGTGTTGCGGGAGGATGGAGTGTTGTGGGAGGATGGAGTGTTGCGGGAGGATGGAGTGTTGTGGAAGGATGGAGTGTTGCGGGAGGATGGAGTGTTGTGGGAGGATGGAGTGTTGTGGGAGGATGGAGTGTTGTGGGAGGATGGAGTGTTGTAGGAGGATGGAGTGTTGTGGGAGGATGGAGTGTTGCGGAAAGATGGAGTGTTGTGGGAGGATGGAGTGTTGTGGGAAAATGGAGTGTTGTGGGAGGATGGAGTGTTGTGGGAGGATGGAGTGTTGTGGAAGGATGGAGTGTTGTGGGAGGATGGAGTGTTGTGGGAGGATGGAGTGTTGTGGGAGGATGGAGTGTTGTGAGAGGATGGAGTGTTGCGGGAGGATGGAGTGTTGTGGGAGGATGAAGTGTTGCGGGAGGATGGAGTGTTGTGGGAGGATGGAGTGTTGTGGAAGGATGGAGTGTTGTGGGAGGATGGAGTGTTGTAGGAGGATGGAGTGTTTTGGAAGGATGGAGTGTTGTGGGAGGATGGAGTGTTGTAGGAGGATGGAGTGTTGTGGGAGGATGGAGTGTTGCGGAAAGATGGAGTGTTGTGGGAGGATGGAGTGTTGTGGGAAAATGGAGTGTTGTGGGAGGATGGAGTGTTGTGGAAGGATGGAGTGTTGTGGGAGGATAGAGTGTTGTGGGAGGATGGAGTGTTGTGGGAGGATGGAGTGTTGTAGGAGGATGGAGTGTTGTGGGAGGATGGAGTGTTGCGGAAAGATGGAGTGTTGTGGGAGGATGGAGTGTTGTGGGAGGATGGAGTGTTGTGGGAGCATGGAGTGTTTTGGAAGGATGGAGTGTTGTGGGAGGATGGAGTGTTGCGGGAGGATGGAGTGTTGTGGAAGGATGGAGTGTTGTGGAAGGATGGAGTGTTGTGGGAGTATGGAGTGTTGTGGGAGGATGGAGTTTTGCGGGAGGATGGAGTTTTGCGGGAGGATGGAGTGTTGTGGGAGGATGGAGTGTTGTGGGAGGATGGAGTGTTGCGGGAGGATGGAGTGTTGTGGGAGGATGGAGTGTTGTGGGAGGATGGAGTGTTGTGGGAGGATGGAGTGTTGTGGGAGGATGGAGTGTTGTGGGAGGATGGAGTGTTGTGGAAGGATGGAGTGTTGCGAGAGGATGGAGTGTTGTGGGAGGATGGAGTGTTGTGGGAGGATGGAGTGTTGTGGGAGGATGGAGTGTTGTGGGAAGATGGAGTGTTGTGAGAGGGTGGAGTGTTGTGAGAGGATGGAGTTTTGCGGGAGGATGAAGTGTTGTGGGAGGATGGAGTGTTGTGGAAGGATGGAGTGTTGTGGGAGGATGGAGTGTTGTGAGAGGATGGAGTGTTGTGGAAGGATGGAGTGTTGTGGAAGGATGGAGTGTTGTGAGAGGAAGATAAAAGATGGAGAGAAAGGTGGACACGTTTTTTTTTCTTCCATTCAGAGATTATGGATGGATCTTCCTTCTAAGACTCGATCGTTTTGTTGGAAGCCATAAATCAAGCGAGCAACCAGATCCATTCTGCCTCCTCTTTCTTTTTCCTTCTGACACCTTTTTTGTTCCTTTCAGACTATTTTTTCTTTCCACACTTTTTTTAATTTCCCGCCGTTTTGTGTCTTCTCCCACCAGTTCAACCAATCTCTCCCTGTGTCATTCCTCTTGGTTTCTCTCAACCACCATTCATTTGTGGATTCCATAGAACTGCTACGGGTTTTACTCTTTTTTTTCACACCTTTTTTTCGCTATATGCTCCAAAATTATTTTAAAATCTATTCACTCACAAAAGGTTTTTTTTTTTTTCAACTTAGAATTTTTTCTTGTTTTTTTGTTGATATTTCAATCATGTTTTTCTTCTTTCTCAATCTTTCAAATTTCTTTTTAACTATTTTTTCACAATTTTAAATAAATAGCTTTAAATGTTATTTTGAAAATTCTTTTTTTTAATTCGTAATCGTATTCAGAAAAATATTTTAAATGAATTTTTTTCATAATTCTCAAAATATTTTTCAATCAAAAATACTGAAGTATGCATTTTTGACGGCATTTTTTGTAATTTCATTCAAAGCTTTGTCTGATGTATGCCGTTTATTGCTTTTATAACTATAATAACGCCTTTTGAGTGAACATTTTATGCCTTATTATTTATAGTTATATCTGAGATTTACAGCCACATAATCTGTTATTTTATGAGGCTTTTTATTAAAAACCCCGATAAAGTTTCTTTGCAAGACTTGTTAATGATGATGTCTATCGAAAGCATGTCTTCATTGAGCCATTGTGTGAACACATGCACCTTTTGCGCATGCCTCATAATGCGGCCTTTAGTTGATAAAACCATTCTGAACTCGATTCGCCTTGGTGGAAACACGCGGCACCACTACTCACAACGACACACAACTATAAATAATGCCTCCTCACAGAAAATAACTCTCCGCTGATATTTTCCACTGCAGCCTTTCAGCAGCAAAGCTCCGCAGCGCATTTGTGGTGCTGATGGTTGCGAGACTTGAGAGGACAAAAGTTCCTTCGCCACATTCATCTTCCCTTCCTCCCGCCACCCCACACATGCCTCTTCCGTGATTTTTTTGTTTTATTCTTTATGTTATTATTTTATATATTTATTTTTTTTTGTTAATTTATTTTTCTTTTATTTTATTTTGATTATTTTTTTTTTTTTCATTCTTTTTTTCTTTCTTCTTCTTCTTCTATATATATATATATATATATATATATAGAAAGATTAACAAATGGTTCGTTAAATTCCCTTTCAATCTTCAACAAAGTATCAAAGTCCTGTATTTCTCATGTAGAAGTTACTCTGTAGACATTGTTAATTTTATTTGGTTCAATCAGCAACGGCAGAAAAATGCGATGAAGTGTTTCATTTCAGCTCTCTTTTTAAAAGCTCACCATACCTAGTTAAGTAAATTGCATTTGAACGATTGTGATAAAGACGCATCGATAATGATTATTTTATGGCATAAGATTATTAAAAATATTTTTTCCTTTCAAGTTTCTATTATTTTTTTGTTTAAATTTTCTGTTTCTGTTTTCCTTTTAAAAGTTATCTCACAGTGAAGTTCTTTTATCAATTTATTTATTGGCATCTCGGAGAGCGTGCGTGTACATAAGAAGTTTGATTAAGATTAAATTAATTAAAAGACTATAATCAACAAAAAAGAGAAAAGTCATTATAGGAGCTTTTCAAGTGGAAAAATAATGATAGGAAGGCATAGGCGATAGATTTCAAAATCTGCGGAAACTTTTTAACTAGTAAATCAAAGAATCTCTTTCTTTTTTAAAAATCTAAAATAGAACTTTCAATTTTATTAGCTAATAAAAGAATTTTTATACGCAAGACTAACCTACTGTACGACTTGAAAATGAATTTAAAAGCTTCCAAGAGCCGACTAGTTTGGATATACTGCCATACAATCCTTGCACCGTTAGAGGCCTTGTAGCATCGAACCTCACGGCTTACTGCTCTGAGAAGTGGCAAGATAGATGGACTGAAAGGTTCAGAGGCACAGAGTTCAATGAGAAGGCCATGGAGGAGCTGTTAATGAAAGCCGTTTGGGTGTTATTAATGATTCGACTGCCTTTAATTGTCTCTACCTCTAGCCACTCAATACCTCACTTACCAAATTTCGAGCTTTCTACCTCCCTTTCGGGCAGTAATTTGCAAACGGCAGCAATTACTTTTGAGGTTTTTCTCAGAATTATTCCTATTCAAACACTTATGTAACTTTTCTAATCGAATCATCAAATTTCCAACCAAAAGCATGCAGAATTTTTAAAGAATTTTTTTAACCAAATCGATGGGGGATTTTTAATTTATGTTATTTTACGCTCATTCCATTGAAGCCCTATCGAATATCAACTGGATTAAACTGGATTCATTAACGGCTCCTATTCTGCAGACGTCGACAAAGACAATCCGAGACGGGCAACTTTTAATGTCGAGTGAATAATAATAAGCATGAATAGAAAAAATTGAAAAAAATGAAAAAAATGTTGAAAAATAAGAAAAAAAATAGAAAAAAATGTTGAAAAATATGAAAAAAAATAGAAAAATATGAAAAAAAATTTAAAAAAACGTTTTTGAAATAATGTTTTATTCTCAAAGGCCAACTTTAAGAACGTTAAGTTTTGGTCTTATAGCTATATTTCGCCAAGAATCATTTCAAACTGTATTTATTGCATTGAATAATTGTCTTTTATTAACTGAAAAAACACACATAAACGATGCTATAAACGCCAGAAGAAGTGATGAATGGATGCGGATGATAAAGAAATATAAAGATGAACGAACGCATTTATTGCGCCACGGACAAAGCTCAAAATATATATGAGAGCAGATAAGGAAGTCAGCTTTATAGCCGGAGCTTTGGTGCTGAGGCTAGAACTGAAAAACGATGCTTTAAACTCTTGAGGTAATAGTTATTATTTTTTTTGTGTTTATATATCTTTTTCATTTATAATTTTTTTTTTTTTAATTTTTAATATTCATTTTTTTTCTTATTCAAAAGTTGTTTCAATTTTTATTGCGGTAATATCACGAGCGGTGGGACGGGTGGTGAGATATGATTTGTGGTGCGTTTGGAACCCGATACACCTCAAACATGATTTACAATCGATTGTACGTCAAAGGAAGATTTATGGTTGATTTTTTAATTTCCCTTAAACGTCTTTAATGGTCGTTTCGGCCACCCTTATGCCAATAATTGAGTCGCCACTACCACTAGCAGCAGCACCACTACAGCAGCAGCACTACAGCAGCAGCAACCACCACTCTTGTGCCTTTATGACTTTTATTGTTCTGGTGAACTCCACATATCCATATTGAAGAACGATAAAGCAGTTCCAACAAGTTTTATGACGATGTATTCGTTGCCAGGCACCCTTAATTAAAGTTGAAATAACCTCTTTTACCCATGTCTTTCGTCTCTATAGCTTTTCTTTTATTGTTTTATGCCTCGCTTAGCCTCATGTTTGTATGTTTTAAGTAACCGTTGTAAATATTTTTGTATGCGTGTTATGCATGTTGTCTTTATGTATGTATGTTTGTAGGCTTGCTAGGCTGTATTCATGTATGTATGTACTTCTGTATGGCTTTGTACGTATGTTTGTTTGTTTGTATGCATGTATGTAAATATTTATTTCTCTTTGTATGCGCTTATGTGAAGATATTTGTTTGTATGCGCTTATGTGAAGATGTTTGTTTGTATGCTTGTATAAATGTTTTTTTATGGAGGCGTGTGTGCTTTGTTGAGAAATGTGAGCGTGTTTGTGCGTGTTTGTGCGTGTTTGTGCGTGTTTGTGCGTGTTTGTGCGTGTTTGTGCGTGTCAGAGGCGTATGTGATGTCTGTGCATCTGCTTTGCATGTGTTGGAAGAACCGTAAAAGGCATTGTTAAGTCACTAAAGCAAACAAGGAAAAAATTAATAATAAAAATAAAAAACACAATAATTACTAACAATTTTATTATTTTGAAAAATTGATAAAAATACGAAACAACATGATTTTTTTATTATTTATTGAACGCCATTTATTCTTATTGGAGTTTTGTTCAAAACAGAGACAACGGTTTGAAAGGTAAATTATATGCTGATAGGTGAGTGAGTGAGGGCAGGAAGGAATCCGCAACATTCGTCACTTGGGAGCTTATTAGGCGGAACAAAAAAGAGTTACCTTTCCAATTACAGGCAGCGCGTATTGTTAAATTTTTAACATAATCTCACTAGGCCGCCGTTTGAAATATCTTTAAAATATTATTCACTTTTCATCACGCCTCTTTGAGCATGCATACCCAATACCAGCCATACGCAGCGGTACCATCCCTCTATCGTATCTTAATCTAATTACACACACACATATGCATCAATGTACACGTCCAACACATCCAACGCAATCTACTTTTCCATACTTCTTCACCACACGCCTCATACTTGAAGGCCGATGGAGTACTTGACTGTACTGCAAGCGTACTGGGCGATTGTGTGCTTATTGAATTGGCCGATTAGCGTTCTGAAGGATGTGAGTCGTACGCCATAAGCGCTTCCACATGCCTCAGAGAAGATGCATTATGGCCATCATAACTCACCCAACCTATTGTTATCATTTTTCCTATTTTTAATATTTTTATTATTTTTCCTATTGTTATTATTTTTATTGTTTTTCCTATTTTTATTGTTTTTTCTATTATTATTATTTTTTATATTGTTTTTTTTATTTTTTTAATTTTTATTATTTCGACTATTTTTACTTTTATTTTTATTTTCCTTATATTCTGATTGTTTTATGGAGCAAGATTCCTTGAAGCTATTGATTTTTAGAACTTTTTTTACCTTAAAAATATTTTTTATTTCAACAGCAGCGGATTTTCTATTACTATCACAAATGACAAACACACCACACCGCCTTGTTAATCTTCGCTATCGTTTTGAGGAAACTATACAATACAATACAATACAATACAATACAATACAATACAATACAATACAATACAATACAATACAATACAATACAATACAATACAATACAATACAATACAATACAATACAATACAATACAATACAATACAATACAATACAATACAATACAATACAATACAATACAATACAATACAATACAATACAATACAACACAATACAATACAATACAATACAATACAATAGAATACAATACAATACAATACAATACAATACAATACAATACAATACAATACAATACAATACAATACAATACAATACAATACAATACAATACAATACAATACAATACAATACAATACAATACAATACAATACAATACAATACAATACAATACAATACAATACAATACAATACAATATAAAAACGAATGTTATTATAGTGGCATTAAGACTAGTACATAAAATAAACAAGTGAATACTTGAACGCTTTCAAAACGTGAACTATCATCCGAAACATAAACAATCGAAATTTTTTAAAAATTGCAAAAAAAATAATTTAGTTTTTTTATTATTTATTTTTTCATTTGTATTTATTTAAATATTAATATTATTTTAAAATGTGTTTGAAAAATGAAATTAAAACATAATAATGAAAAAATAAATAATAAAAATTTTGTTAACTTCTTTCAGTTTCTTTTACTTTCAATAAAACAATCGTTCGGAAATAATACAGTATCGGGTTTTGAGCGTAGCTGGCGAACACAATCTGTGGATGTTTTGTTCATTAGGTTCGTCTTCGTCTTTCATTTATTTATTTTTATTATCTCAATGTTTTTTTAATTATTTCCTTCTTTTCACACATATTTTAACTTCTCTCTTACAACAAAATTAAAACTCACGAAGATTCTCACGCGCTTGTTCCTTCAAAAGGTAAAAGAACAAAAGACGTATGTTATCATCTTCATCAGCCACATTCGCACATCCAAGCATCTACGCGCCCATCCATTCATCTGTCAATTCATCCATCCATTCATTCATCTATCC
>OX387247.1:700471-742971 GCA_947562095.1 Branchellion lobata | reverse complement strand
TATGAAATAATTTTGTATTTTTAAATCATCGTATAACAAAAGAAATATTTAATCATATAGAAATGTTTCGATAATTGCGAGATTGCTCGCCTTGATTGTACGGAGTGGTAGGTGTGTATGTATATAAGAATCAAGTTTTCAAGAGGTTGTTCTTAATTTTACATATGTCATTTAAGAAGGCAAGATAAGAAGAGTTGTGTGTAAAAGTGCACCTGCGAAAGATTAAGACCTTTATTAACAAAATATCATGTCTTACTTATTCAATCAACACGGAGACAAAACCTACTTTTGTGCAGAGGTTGTTGGAGAAGGAGGAGGAGGAGGAAGAAAAGAAAGAAGAAGAAGAAGAAGAAGAGGAGGAGAAAGAGGAGGAAGAGGAAGAAATGAAGAAAAAGGAGGAGAAAAAAGAAGAAAAGGAGGAGGAAGAGGAGAAGGAAGAGGAGGAGGAGGAAGAGGAGAAGAAAAGAAGGAGGAGGAAGAGGAGAAGGAAAAATAGAAGGAGAAAGAGGAAAAAGAGGAGGAAGAAAAAGATGAAAAAGAGCAAAAAAAGGAAGAAGAGGAAAATTAGAAGGGAGAGGAAAAAAGGAAAAAAAAAGAAAAAGAAGGAAGAAAGAAAAAGAAGGAGATGAGGATGAGAAAGAAAAAGTGAAGAAAAAAAAAGAAAAAAAGGAAGAAAATGTAAAGAAGGAGGCAAAGAGGTGACTGGAGAGAGGATGGAGATGAATGTGGAGAGGATATGGGATTGGAAGAGGGCTGGATGTGGTTGTTGATGGAGGGTGTCGTACGGAGGACTTCAGGAACAACAGTAACTCGTTGTGTTCAATGAAGATTGAAAACATTCAGTTGTGTTGATCTTTTTTACTTATTTGAATTTTAAATTTTTTTAAATTGTTTTTTTTAAATTGATTTTTAAAGGATCAAAAAAATCTCGCGTCACAAGTACAACGAAACGAGGTCCAAACGACACGAGGAAACGCTTTCACGCCAACATTCATCTTATATAAACTAACTACCAAACACACTGGCGTATGGAGGTTTATGGGTATAGGAGAAGAATCTATGCAGCTTTCCATACAAAAGGACTAGCACCAATAGGCGAGAATTACATCCATAGTGCTACTAGCAAGTTATATACTTATCTTTTCTTCCTACAATAACACACTCTTCCTTTTTTTTCTCTTTCTCCAGGTCCCTCTTTCTTTCTATCTCTTCCTTTCCATGATGCTACATTTTTTCAGCAGCCGGCTCGCAGCCAATAGAAACCTCGTATTAAACTTAAACTCCACCCAAATCGTCCTTAAGACCGCCTCCCATTATTCCGCTAACAATCCCCTTATTTGCATTCTTTGATCGAGCTCGCCATAATGCTATTAATACACCCATACATCCATACTGTGCATATAAATATTCATATATTCGCTAGCGTTTCATATAAGAAATTCATTCACATACGCTATACGGAGATACTGGAACACATGCTTGTGGGTTTTTAGTATACTGTTTGATGGAATTTTTTGCTGACATTGTCGTTGGCACATTCATGCGCGCACAAGCCGCACGCACACCAATGACGGCGGAATATTTTGGTGAGTTTACATTATATTTTTCAATAAATTTTTTTCTTTCACAGACGAACAACTGGAGCCATTTGAAGTCACAAATGTGCACACACTTCTGTTGAACATGCTTTAAAAATGTTTGGAACATTCGGTAAAGTTTCTTTCAAAGCCGATCCTTGGTGCGTTTGATCTTCTTGGCGTAATTTTTATAACATTTCTCTTTGAGAAACCACTTGTGGTGCTGTAGTGGAGATGCTTGTTGAATTAATACCGAGTGTTTAATGTCTTTGAACGGTTCAGGCTGAGAGGTTTCATGTGGTATATTCGTGTCATGTGAATCATCACTGTGTGAAGTGTGCATTAGAAACTTTAATTAAAGGTTGCACAAATGTTGTTAATTTATTTTTCAATATTTCCACTCATCGTCAATACGCTTGTACACGCCTGATGCATATGGCCAGTCGATTGATGAAGTAGGTCATCAATCTTCTTCTTCTTCTTCTTCATCTTCATCTTCTTCTTCTTCTTCTTCTTCTTCTTCTTCTTCTTCTTCTTCTTCTTCTTCTTCTTCTTCTTCTTCTTCTTCTTCTTCTTCTTCTTCTTCTTCTTCTTCTTCTTCTTCTTCTTCTTCTTCTTCTTCTTCTTCTTCTTCTTCTTCTTCTTCTTCTTCTTCTTCTTCTTCTTCTTCTTCTTCTTCTTCTTCTTCTTCTTCTTCTTCTTCTTCTTCTTCTTCTTCTTCTTCTTCTTCTTCTTCTTCTTCTTCTTCTTCTTCTTCTTCTTCTTCTTCTTCTTCTTCTTCTTCTTCTTCTTCTTCTTCTTCTTCTTCTTCTTCTTCTTCTTCTTCTTCTTCTTCTTCTTCTTCTTCTTCTTCTTCTTCTTCTTCTTCTTCCTCTTCTTCTTTTTCTTTTTCTTCTTTTTTTTCAATTTTTTTCATTTTTCCTTCCTTTTATCTTTTTTTCCTTCATTATCATTTTTTTCACTCTTTCTATACTTTTTGAATTTTTTTCTTCATTTTGTTCCCTTCTTTTCCTTTTTGTTTTTTAAAATTTATGTTTTCTGTATTTTCTTGTTTTTTGTGATATACTCAATATTTCAATTGATTATCAAATAAAAATTTATATTCAGTTATTTAGATTTGACAAAAGTGGTAAAAATATTTTTTACTTTTGTATCACATTCTCGGTTTGTAACGTTCATCATCACCATCATCACCATCATCACCATCATCACCATCATCACCATCATCACCATCATCATCATCATCACCATCATAACCATCATCATCATCATCATCATCATCATCACCATCATCATCATCATCACCATCATCATCATCATCATCATCATCATCACCATCATCACCATCATCACCATCATCACCATCATCCTCATCTTCATCTTTTTCACCACTAACTCTCCTATTCTCATAATTATCACCTCAAGAAACACGATGACGATGGTGATAATTATGACTAAAAATATGCGCACATCCCTGGCACACGTCACTTTTGACAAAATGAACGCGACATAATGCCGAAGTGATTAGCATTCCAATCAAAAGTTAATAAAGAGAGCCATCTTTTCATCTTCGCCACCACAACTAAGCCTTACATTCGCCATTGCTGCCTGATGCAAGCGTCACGACACATACCTTGTGCTCGTTTGAGTAATTTAACCTCTGATTCATACTTTTAGAAAAGAAATGTTAAAATATATTTCGAGTTAAAGTTCGCTTTTCGAGTCGATATAAAATAATTTCGCAAATAATGCTTGAATTGGTAGTTTATAACACCGCCAACTACAAGTGATGGTGAAGCTTGTAAAAGGCTTATAACATTAATCCTGAAATAAGGTTCGCTACCACGTGGTCCGATGACGCTACATCAAATGAATCAGGCGCAAGCACTAATCCAACTTTACTGGCCCTTGGAAGCGTAGTGATGGGCGAAGAAATGGGCGTAAAATAAAAGAATCAGAAACGTTCTAGAAGGTTGTCGCAAAATGAATTTGTGAATTTGAAACCGCTAAGTGAGACATCGAAAAAAGCCACACTCTGAAACCTTCAGAGTTCAAAAGTTCCTTGTGAGCGATGTTTGGGCGTAAAAACAAAAATAAAAAATTAACGATCACGAGTGAAAAAGACACTGGAAGGAGGATGTCAGTGGAATAGCAACGACGAGGTGTGACGACAAAGGCACGGATCGATGAGTGAACTCATTCAGTGCTGGGTCCACCACTCCACAATGCCGATCGATACAAACTGTACTCGTTCGTGTCTTCCTTCATCACTCCGCCACTTTTTTATTCCTGAAGCGTCATTCGAGCACTTCCTTTGGTGATTTTTGCTTCTCAAAGTCGCAAGGCGCTTCTGTTTGTTTTCACACGTTGCATCGCTTGCACGTCGTTGTGTTTTTTGTTCTACTACACAAAGCTCGCCCACTTCCATTGAGAAGACCTCTTCAATGCATCAAGCCACTACCGTACAGCCACCTCCATACACCAATTCTGCTGGTATGTAGCTTATTTGCTGCATTTTGCACCTTTGACACGAACATTCCGATGCTCATTCCAGTGTCACAAAATGTTATGAGCACTCTTCCAACAACCTTCCATCACCAGCCCTCCATCATTCTCATCACTATTCCTACAATAGCTATATTTCCCACAGTTGCTAACATTCTTCGTTAAAACCCTATTGTTCATTTTTACCAAGTCACCGCCACCCCCATTATAACCACTACCATCATCACCATCGAAACCACCACCCCCATTATAACCACTACCATCATCACCATTGAAACCACCTTCCCCATTATAACCACTGCCATCATCACCATCGAAACCACCTTCCCCATTAATTATGAAACCACCAAAATATTGGGTTTTCCTTTTATTGAAGCAGCTTCTAATTTTACCATTTGAGCTTTGCACAGAAGTGTCATAACCACAACCACAGCTTCTGCCACACCTATTATTTCTTTTACTGACACCACCTTCATCATCACCATCATCATCACCACCACCACCACCACCACCACCACCACCACCACCACCCCCACCACCACCACCACCACCACCACCACCACCCCCACCACCACCACCACCACCACCACCACCACCACTACCACCACAATCATCATCATCACAACCACCATGACCACCACCACCACCATCATCATCATCATCACAACCACCATGACCACCACCACCACCACCCCCATCATCATCATCATCATCATCATCACAACCACCATGACCACCACCACCATGACCACCCCCATCATCATCATCACCACCACCATCACCACCACCATCACTATTTCCACCATGTCTCCGCCACCATCGCATTCCTGTTCAATAAAGTCGTATCATGCTACTCCATCTCCTTTGTTCCAGCAATCTCTGTCCATAAATATAAGCACGTCTTTCTCTCGTGGTTTTATAGGCCTCTCACAACATTGTCTATTTATCGCCGCTGCATTGTACCTCAATGCTGCTTTATTGTCTCTTTATCGGCTCTGATTGTTAGAACATACCATTTTATGGCTCTTTTATGCTCGGATTATTGTTTCTTTTACCTTCCCATAACGACATGTATTTTGTCTTGTTTACAAGAATAAATCTTTGTTATGCCTGCGCACTGGTTTGGCGTCTGCGCCATTGTCTTGCGCCTGCTCCTGCGTCAGAATTATTACCGCCATCATGCAATTACTTCAAGGACGGATGTGCGTAAATTGACAAAAGACATTTTTTTTGTTACTTTCTTTGGTTGGACGATTGATTTTATCGCAAAATTGTGATATGCAGACGTATAAAGGCCTATTTCAGAAATAACTGGTCGTTTTCTCAGAGTTTTTGTCATAGTTCCTAATGAAGCAAGGCCACACAAAATAACTTCATTAACTGAAAAACACATTGTAAGATTGTCAAAAGACCAAGTCATAACGGATGAAGCTTTTTTTATAAATTTCAAATGGTAACATTACACAAGTTAAACTACACGACAAAGCTTTAACTTTTGATTATTAATCTTTTTAGCTTTCTTTTGATGAAAAATATATCCATAAAAGTTTGCTACTGATACCATACGGTCCAGAAAAAAATTCTTACTTAAAATTTGAATATTATTGAAGTGACGTAAACCCATAAGGTCTTCAAAACCACGTCAAAAATGGTACATGATGCTTCTTTTGAATATTTGTATCTTGGAACGAAGTTATTGAAAATATAATCCAACTCAGGAACGAATACAAGCTACAATGTATTTACTGCGTTGAAAATACAAATAGCTAGATTTGAATTAGAATTTTCATAAAACTTTTATGCTCTCCATGGCGAAAAAATGGCTCAAAGATTTATAGATGAAAAAAACAATATTCAACACTTGAAAGCCAGCGAAACATAAATTTAACTTTTTAAAATGTATTTGAATTCCATAGCAATCCCCTCTACTCCCAAGAGACCAGTCTATCAATAATATAAAACACGATAGGCACTTTGGAAGGCCCATTGTTAACAACGAAGAGGCTGGGATTTAATAAACAATCAGGTGTGCTTTTACTTCAGAGCCTCCCCCTATTTTGTCATAACGAAAAATTTTCAATCGTTAAAAAAGTCAATTCTTTTTTGGTTTTCGTGCAATTGAAAATTATTTTTAGAATAAGTTTTTCGAGTAATTTGAAAAAACTATTTGAAATTTTTGGGCACATGCTTTCATGAAAACTCAACAATATACTATTGAAACATTAAATCCAATTTAACATTTTTGAAAACAAGCTAATATTTATCATTATTATGATGTTACTTAATAAATTATTTAAAAACCTGAATATATTTCTGGCAAATTCACTTTTAAAAACATATGCAAAATATGTGATGATGGAGCTGTTCGGATTTTTATTTCCTACAATGTGATGTTATAAACGCTTTAGAATTAGCTATACAATTGTTAAAGTCGAGCAAATGGGGTTTTTTGTTTTTAAGTCAAAAAGAAACTTTTTCAAAAGATTTTTCAAGTTTTACTTCATTTTATTATGTCTGTTAATATGTATGAAATTTGTTGGTTCAGTGATTTACCATTTTACCGAAATGGAAAGTTCAGAAACAGGGAGTTTGTTGCAACTTAAAAGCGATTTGGTGTCGACAAGCACTAGCAAGGATAGAAGGACCATCGCCAGGTGCACTTTTTTTACATGCTTCGATGTTTACCGATGTGGCCAAAATGAAGATGATGTCATGAAGGTTTGCGTTGACAACTTTTAAGTTTTAAGTGGCTCTGATAACTCTGATAAATCATTTCGAATATTTACAAATACAAAATTACTTAAGAAACAATTTTTAAATTGTTTATTCAAACTGAATTCCACAAGGTTTATGTTTATCCCAAATACACATATCTGTCCCCAAGTGGAGATAAGCTATCCCTCAACTACTCGAGAGAGTTTTTACAAATTATTGACTCCATTGTCAATAGCGAGTACTACACAGAAAAGCTTGAAGATGCCTGCTTACTGGTCCCTTTTGTAGACACTCTGAATTTTGAAAGAGTCAATGTGAAGTTGGTTTCTCAGGTCTTGAATAACCTTCCAGCGTAAGTGATACATTTTTGTAGGATCATTCATAACACAAAAGTTCCACTGTGATGAACTCCTCCTCAACCTTGAACTGCAGTTGGAATGGTGGGCAGAACCATCTGTTGTTCAACATGATTTCTGGCACAAATCCCCACATTTTGAAGTTTCAAAGGGTAAATTCATGGAAGGCATTGGTAGCAGGAGCAGGCCTGTCCACATGGCTGTCCAGAAACACTCATGATATCCATATTCCCTTTTACAATTCTTTCACACTTTCTAGTTTAGAATTTCTGCGCTCCAAAAGAAACAAGTGAGAACTTAGGAAAACAATTTTAAAGCTATGTTGTCTTTTCCAGTTTTTTTTTTCTTCAAAATATCACAGCTTCCTTAACAAGAGTGGAAGAATTTCTTTTGATTATCATACTTATCATCGTTATCATCACTTATATTATTGTCTGTGCAGACGCAAGTGGTTGTTGATATCAAGCCAAGTGAACCTTCGAAACGAACATCTACTCACACTGCATGCTCTCAACAACCACTCTGCCAGCACTTTCCATGACCAACACAACACCGACCATCATAACAATTTTTTACTTCTTCATGCTTGCAGTCACATCAGTTATTTTCATAGGTGTGATGAACAAGGCAATGTTTTCAAGTACCCAAGAATCCTCCAGGTTTGCTCTCACCCCTTCAACTTCTCCACACTCACATCATATCGCTTATTTCTATCGATTATCATTTTTTTTTTCACATTTTTTTCCTCATTCATTCATCTATTTTTATTTCATCACCCTATTTGTATCACCCTCACAATCCTCCGTAGAGTCGCATCTTTAAAAAATTAAAATTTTTCATTTGTTGTTTTGATTTTTTCGCCTCTTGGTTTGTAATACTGGAATTCTTTTCTGATTCCAATTAAATTAAGCTCAGGAAGGCAATGGAAAAAAAGTTAGTTTGCAAAACTCATTAAAAATAATTTTTTAAATATTTTTACTAAATTCTTTTCGATAATTCCCACATTGCTATTTTCAACTCTTCAAATAACATGAATAGGCGTATTAATATGAGTTTAATATTGATTTTCAATTCTGCTTTCGATAAAAACCTCACTTAACAACGACAACAACAACAACATCCAACTCACAACAACAACAACATCAAACTCACAACAACAACACCATCCAACTCACAACAAAAACGACATCACAACAACAAGATCCAATTCACAACAACATCAACCTCCAACTTACAACAACATCAACATCCAACTCACAACCACAACAACATCCAACTCGCAACAACAACAACATCCAACTCACAACAACAACAACATCAAACTCACAACATCATCAACATCCAATTTACAACAACATCAACATCCAACTCACAACAACAACACCATCCAACTCACAACAACAACACCATCCAACTCACAACAACAACAACATCCAACTCACAACAACAACAACTTCAAACTCACAACAACAACAACATCAAACTCACAACAACATCCACATCCAACTCACAACAACATCCAACTCACAACAACAACAACTTCAAACTCACAACAACAACAACATCAAACTCACAACAACATCCAACTCATAACAACAACATCCAACTCACAACAACAACAACAGCATCAAACTCACAACAACAACATCAAAACAACAACATCCAACTCACAACAACAACAACATCCAACTCACAACAACAACAACTTCAAACTCACAACAACAACAACATCCAACTCACAACAACAACAACAACATCCAACTCCCAACAACATCATCACAACAACAACATCCAACTCACAACAACAACAACATCAACAAAATTTCAACTCATCCTAACAACAATACCTCAACTTACAAAAACAACACCTCACTCACTCCAACAACAACAACAACAACCTAATCTCATTTCATCCTTACAACACCATTCTGACAGAGAGGCAGTTTTTGTTTGGTGTTGGAGGGCAGAAGGGGCCGGCTGGACGAGGGTGTGTTGCTGGAGTGCATGGGGGCAGGCTCTATCCCAGTGATCCTCATCGACCCCTTTGTTATGCCCTTCTCCTCCTTCATCGACTGGAGCAGGTTGTCTGGGGTGCTTTGTGTGGCGTGGTTTAATGGTGTGGTGAGGTGTGGTTTAATGGTGTGGTGGGGTGTGGTTTTATTGTGTGGTGGGGTGGGGTTTAATGGTGTGGTGGGATGTAGTTTAGCACGGTGGGGTGTGGGTGTGATGTGTAATGGTGTGCTTCGGTATGGTTTTTGTGGTGTGGTGATTTTTTATACTGTTGTGGTGTAGTGAAATGTTTTATATGGTGGTTTGACGATGGTGGTGTGGTGGTTCAATGGTGGTGTGGTGATTCAATGGTGGTGTGGTGGTTTAACGATGGTGTCGTGGTTTAACGATGTTGTGGTGGTTTAACTATGGTGTGGTGTGGATCGTGCTTGGTTGCTTCATGTTCCAACACGAATACGAATATTATTATAGTTGCATTAACCCCGTAGAGTTTCAAGCCAACTCAAGATCTCATTTAAAAGCCCATAATCTTTCAAAGTTCGCTGGCTTCAAAGTCATGAAGCTTTAAAAATATCATTTGAGCCCCAACATTCAACGCGCTTGAACCTTATTTCGTATTACCAAGTACCATTTTTATAGAAAATTTTGGGCCTTAAAGATTTTTAGTTAGGTCTTTTATAAATAACCACAAAGCATCAATCTTGTTCCATTTTTTCCACCTTCCTTCTTCATTCTCCATCTCTTCCTCCATCTCCTCCTTCATCTCCTCCTCCATCTTCTCCTCCATCTTCTCCTCCATCTTCTCCTTCATCTCCTCCTCCATCTTCTCCTTCATCTCCTCCTCCATCTTCTCCTTCATCTCCTCCTCCATCTTCTCCTTCATCTCCTCCTCCATCTTCTCATCCATCTTTTCCTCCATCTTCTCCTTCATTCTCCATCTCCTCCTCCATCTCCTCCTCCATCTCCTCCTCCATCTCTTCCTCCATCTCTTCCTCCATCTCCTCCTCCATCTCTTCCTCCATCTCCTCCTCCATCTCTTCCTCCATCTCCTCCTCCATCTCTTCCTCCATCTCCTCCTCCATCTCCTCCTCCATCTCCCCCTCCATCTCCTCCTCCATCTCTTCCTCCATCTTTTCCTCCATCTCTTCCTCCATCTCCTCCTCCATTTCTTCCTCCATCTCCTCCTCCATCTCCTCCTCCATCTCCTTCCTCCATCTCTTCCTCCATCTCTTCCTCCATCTCTTCCTCCATCTCTTTCTCCATCTCTTTCTCCATCTCTTCCTCCATCTCCTCCTCCATCTCTTCCTCCATCTCCTCCTCCATCTCCCCCTCCATCTCCTCCTCCATCTCCTCCATCTCCTCCTCCATCTCCTCCTCCATCTCTTCCTCCATCTTCTCCTCCATCTCCTCCCTCCATCTCCTCCATCTCTTCCTCCATCTCCTCTTCCATCTCCCCCTCCATCTTTTTTTTCATAGTCTTTATTGAAGCAAATTCAGACAAACGCTGGAAATGGCACAAATCATGGTGAACAATCAAAATGAAAGAAAAAAATCAACAATAACTGAATGTCATAAGAACTAATCTATTTTAATCCAATGAAAGAAAAAAAACTAAAATCAACAGTAATCGAATGTTATAAGAGATGTCAGTCGTCTGTTGCAAGAGATCAAAAACTGACTACAGAATCAAATTTATAAATCTCAAAATTTAGAATTGAGTCATAGTTTATATTGAATGACTATTGAAGAATGTTTCATCGAATTAACCAAAGCTGAAATGTCAAAAGGTTCTAGGAAACTCAAAAGCAGAATTTTCTATTAAATCAAATAAATGAATCTTGAAATTTTGAAAATTGAATCATATCTTAAAACCACATAACGTAACTATTGCAGAGTTATTTCTTCTTTTCTTTTATTTTCCTTCTCAGTAATTTTTCATATTCACAAGGTAGTTTGTCTGGATACCACAGTTCCTTGAGATGCTTTCAACACTCGCTCAATTTCTTTTTTTAAGTTGGCAAACGGTATTCTTGTAGCCGATTGGTTGACGATTTTACAGCAATGTCTTTTTCTTCCTCAGCCATTTCTCTTATTCACAAGTCCGTCAGGATACCACAATTTTTTGCAATGCCTTTCAACACTTGTTTACTTTCTTGTTGAGTAATTTGGCAAACAGTATTTATGTAGGCGTTGGTTGACGATTTCACTGCAATGTCTGTATTTCAAACGAGAAAATGGCGGATTCGGCAATCTCTTTGAAATCTTTTCAAAATCTTCGTAATCGGCAAAAGTTATAACTCTTATGTAAATTAACTTATTTATAACTAATATTTGAAACTTTAAATTTCAAATAGTTAATAAAAAAAGTTTAAATAAAGAAAATTGAAGTAACGGCCATACACGCTTTCGCGAAACCGGAAAACCGAAATGAAATCTCTTCCTCCAGGGCGTCCATAGTGATGGAGGAGAGGCACTTGTCTAGCGTCTTGGAGGTTCTCAGCACCTTCCCTCGAGAGAGGATCCGAGAGCTGCACCACCAAGTCTGGTCTTATAATCCGACCTTATCTAATCCAATCCAATCCAATCTAGTTATCTTTAATTAACTGCAGTTCAATCTTATTATCCTTCATCAACTCCAATCATGTCTTAATCTTATCAACTTCGCCCCAAGTTTATCCGACTCAATCCTTTTCGATCTGATATTTGTATAGCATTGTTTCAATACGATTCAATAGTGTGTTTTCTATCTGAGAATATTTTTGAAATGGCTTCGTAGCGTCTTCGTACATATAATATTATTTAGAAATGAATAGTTTGTAAATAATTCAAAGTTATAATCGAATTTTTCGTTACTTTTCATTCCAGGTTCTTTTCTTGTACAAAAAGTATTTTTCCTCCATCGAATCCATCACTCACACCACCTTGAGGGAGGTCAACAGAAGGCTCTACCCCAACTCCGCAACCTCCTACCAGAACAACAACGACAGGCGGGTAAATGGGGACTTTTTAACTGATTGGATGATATATTTTCAAATCATTAAAAAGTTTTTGCATGGAATTGATTATATCATAAAAACGTCCCTTAGCAAATAATGACCTCGTAGATTAGAGATCCGTTAAATAAAGGTTATATGGAAATGATATTTCTATTGAAATATTACCAATCGAAAAACTTGGTGAGTTACTTTTGAAATAATTTGATCAAGAATCATAAATTAATTTCCTCTATTCCCCCCTACAACCCCTCCCAGCCAAGACCTCAGACCCGTATCTTCCTGCCCATCACGGTGCCCGTGACACAGGGCTTCACCGCAGTCATTCTCACTTACGATCGCTTCTCCTCCCTCCACACCCTCATCCGACAGGTGAGTCTATTTTTTTTCCAAGTTGTTTTTTCATTGTTTTTAGTTATTCTTAAATGCTTTGTGGTTTTTTTCACTGATTGTTTTTGTTTTATTGTTTTTTCGCTTCATTTTCTTTCTTGTCTCTATAGAGTTCCGGAGGTCAAATATTCTTTCTTCATTAACTTCAATATTGTCTCTTGTGACAACTTTATACAATCTCTTTCAAAAATGTTTGCTAGCTTCCATCACGTTATATAATACAATTCCAACCTCCCCCCTCCACCCATGCAGTTGACTACCCTGCCTAGTCTCTCAAAGATCATCGTCGTCTGGAACAATCAACACGTTTATCCGCCGGCAGGTCTGACACCTCGAAATAACTCAGCACTAAAACTATTTAAAATTAAACTTTTTTTTCACTGAATCTATTGATTCTTTTTTTATAATAATAATTTTGTAATAATATATATAATAAATTTTTATAATATATATAATAAATTTTAATAATATATATAATAAATTTTAATAATATATATAATAAATTTTAATAATATATATAATAAATTTTAATAATATATATAAGAAATTTTAATAATATATATAATAAATTTTAATAATATTTTTTATTCATTTTTTTCAATTCATCGGTCCAACTATTTGTTTAAACTTCAGCTGAGTTCTGGCCCAAACTCTCCAAGCCTCTGAAGGTTATTCAGACCACAGCGAACAAACTCAGTAACAGGTAAGTAACACAGTTTTCAAGATCAACCCTTCATCACCATTGGCCTTTTGAATTATTCACAAAATACCAATTCCTCAACGATCAAAAGTTCCCTACAAGGTGAACCTTCGACAACCTTAACACTGGCTTTAACCATCCACTCTTCTTCATTTTTCTCGTGCTTTTCATGAATTCCTAGTTATCCACGCATACCTGACTAGCATATTCCCACACCATCGCCTGCTCTTCCCATGCCACAGTACAATGCATGCACAATACACAACATTCATGCAGGGCATAAACTCTGAGGGGTTTGAAAGTCACTACCCTTTCACACCTTTTCTTTCCGTCTCACAACCTTTGCCTCCTTTTCACCACCTCTCTACCACCTTTCCACCACCTCTCCACTACTTCCCCACCACCTCTTCACCACTTCTCCACCACCTTTCCACCACCTCTCCACCACTTCTCCACCACCTCTCCACCACCTCTCCACCACCTCTCCACCACCTCTCCACCACTTCTTCACCACCTTTCCACCACCTTTCTACCACCCCTTCACCACCTCTTCACCCAGGTTCTACCCATACAAGGAGATTGAGACAGAGGCAGTATTATCACTAGATGACGACATGCTAACGCTCAGCAATGATGAGATCGAGTTTGCATTCCAGGTGGCAATTTTTTGCGTTTAACAGGTGGCTTCCAAACTCTACGGGGTTAATGCCACTATAATAATATTCGTGTTTGTATTGTATTGTATTGTATTGTATTGTATTTTATTGTATTGTATTGTATTGTATTTAACTTCTGGTCATTTCGTCTCATATTTTTTTCAATTTTAATATTAAATAAGCTATTATCAACATATCGATTACTCTTGCATAAATTCACTTATCACTTATTGTGGCTTCGAAACTCTATGGGGTTGATGCCACTATAATAATATTCGTTTTTGTATTGTATTTTTTTTTGTATTGTATTATTGACTTTGTAAACATTGAACGAATGCACGAATGCGTTCATTCTCCATGCAGGTGGATTTTTTATTTGTTTTTTTTAACGATGAAAAAAATATTTCCAATTGATATTTCGAATGAATTTAGTGATTTGACTTTTTGGACGTTACTCAAACTGCCAAATGTATGTACCTTCTCACTCTCTTCAGCAAGTTATAGTTTTTTTCTACAAGTTATTTGTACAACAAGCTAAAAAAATTATAAAATGATTTTATCATATTATTTTTGATTAGTTAAGATTAGATTAGATTAGATTAGATTAGATTAGATTAGATTAGATTGGATCCGATTGGATCAGATTAGATCAGATTAAGATTAAATTAGATTAGATTAGATTAGATTAGATTAGATTAAATTAGATTAGATTAGATTAAATTAGATTAGATTAGATTAGATCAGATTAGATCAGATTGGATCAGATTAGATCAGATTAAATTAGATTAGATTAGATCAGATTAGATTAGATTAGATCAGATTAGCTTAGATTAGATTAGATTAACTCAGAAGTTTTCCAATCACCACACTGACCCTCCCAGGTGTGGTGTGAGTATCCAGACAGGATAGTTGGTTTTCCTTCTCGACTGCACGTGTACGACGTGCACACCAAGAGCTGGAAGTACCAGTCTGAGTGGGTGTCTTCCCTCTCCATTGTCCTCACCGCCGCTGCTTTCTACCACAAGGTATCCTCAAAACTCTGACGTTTCATAATAGTATTCGTATTGGAACCTTATTGTGTGTTGTTTTATTGATCAATTAATTGCATTGCATTTTATTTTATTGTATTGTATCTTTTTGTATTGCGAGGTATTGCATTGCATTGTTTTGTATTGCATTTTACTGCACGAATTGAATGGAATGGCGGCTTGACACGTTGTGTTCAGGCTCGAAATTTAACCAATTTTGACTATTTTTCTCCCCTTACGTTGAATCTGACGGCCCTTGTGCTTCAAGGGTTCAGCTAGTTCTTATCAGCGCATAGCCTCGTCACTCCTCACCCAATGTTTAACCATTCTGGCGACTGCTTGCGTTTGATTCACTAACTTGGCGCCTTAGTCGCTTCACAAATTTTCATTATTATTTTTATTATTTTTATTACTACTATAATAATAACAATAATAATAATAATAAAAATTATTATTATTAATATTTTTATTTTTATTATTATCATTATTATTATTATTCTTTTTTAATTATTGTTATAAAATGAAGTAACAAATCACTCACAGCAATACAACGACCTGTACACCACGAGCCTTCCCAGGGGCCTGGTGGACTGGGTGGATGCCCGCATGAACTGCGAAGACATCCTCTTCAACTCCATGGTGGCTCACGTGTCGCAGAAGGCGCCCATCAAGGTGACTCCTCGACAGCGCTTCAAGTGTACCAACTGCACCAACGTGTCGATGCCAGCGTTCATGAACGAGCACATGACGGAGAGGAGTGCGTGCATCAACCACTTCGTCGACGCCTTCAACCTCACTAGGCCTCCGCTGGTGACCGTGGAGTACAGAGCTGACCCTCTGCTTTTCAAACAATCATTCCCACCTCATGAGTTTAAGAAATTCAACGACGTAGGTCCTTTGTAGCGTACAGCTGCGTTCTCGCTCGTTTTTCTGTTCCTGTATCTTTATTTTTCATTGCAATGTTTTGCGGATTTAGTTTTGTAACAGTTTTGGTCGCCGCTGTTTATGTTTCATTTGCCTTTGTATCACTTAAACACTTCACAGCATACAGAATCACCTTACAGTATTCCCTCATCATCAATCCTATCTCTCCTCTCTTCTATGGTACAATAAATAAGCTCATATTTTTTAATATGATGTTCTACAAGATCCGTATTTGAAACTTGAGTAAATAAAGTCATACATTTTTCTAGAATTCATCTTTATTGAATTTCCAAGCCACACTTCAGGAAAATAAGTCTAAAAATATCTAACTACTAATAAAAATGGGCTAGCAACAACTCCAACCTTCAATGAAAGTGAACAGTCTCCGACGGGGTGAATAAAATTTAAAAGATACAGTTTATACTATCAAACAAACAGAAATAAATTTATAAAGATGAGAAGCCCATTAAGTTATAACAAGTTATCACTTTCCATGAATGAAAACCAAAGAAAAATTGAAAATTTTATTAATAAGTGGGATTGATAAAATGAACTGAATTTCAAGGAGATTATGAGGTTTTCTTCTTAATTGCTCTTGGTTTCCATGCTCTGAGTAGCTTCCACGAAAACCACACTCCGAACAGGTGGAGTTGCAAAGCCACCACTAAAAACATGCTCCACAAAACGACCACAGGAAACCCCATGAAAAGCTTTTTAGTCTCTCTAACTTTCCAGTAATCCAGCAACTCATCAAACATTGTGTACATTCCAAATACCACTGGTCCAAGACCAAAGACCAACCAGCCAATGAGAAATTGTTGCATTAGTACGTAACGATTCCTCCGCAGCGAAAATAATCCAAATATAGAAGCAACCAGACTGACTAGCCACACATACTCCCAGGTGGAAGCTCGAGGTATTCTCAGCCGTTGCAGGAAACTAGGAGGTCGTAGGTTGAGGAACACGAAAATACTCACCGAAAGCCTTGCTAACATCAAAAGAGATAACAAAAAATGAATGTAGATGGTCCATTTGAAACGACTTTTGTTTGCTGCACTGCAATTGATAAGAAGATGGGTACAAAACTAACCATAAGTATCTATTTTGAAAGAATGATGCAACTTTAGTATTAGATATAAAATAACCTCGATTGGTAATGGCCAGCAATTCTTTCTCTATGCAGATAATCAGTTCCATCTGACCCTACGGGCCTGACCCCACTCATTGTAGCCATTACAGCATGAAAGTTAACAAAATGGTGAGGGTAGTAACACTGAAAAAAAGTTAGCAAAATACTAACAGCTATGATTTAGTTCAACATTTAACTTTAACTTTGAAAAAAAGCATAAAACAAAAACGCTGTATGTTTATTTTTAATTCAGTTGAAAATTTCGTTTTAAATTTTATCATAGCTCTATGGTAGAGTTCATTTTTAGTATCTTGTTTTATCGGCTTCGTCTTTTTTTGTTCGATCATGATTATTCCGATACGGTGTTTTACTTGTGGAAAGGTTATTGGAAACAAGTGGGAAAAATATCTCAGTTTGTTACAAGCTGAGTATTCAGAAGGGTATGCTTCATTCATCAATTATCATTGATTCCGCTTAGCCGCGCAGCTCTAGCTACTTCCTACATTGAAATGTTTTTCCCAAGGGATGCACTGGACTCACTGCGATTGAAACGGTACTGTTGTCGGAGAATGCTTTTAACTCACGTCGACCTTATTGAAAAATTGCTGAACTACGCGCCACTAGAGAAAAAACAATGATGACTTTTTGGTTTATGTTTTCGTAATTTTTCGTATTTAATTATATGTTTTTTCACGTTTTAGACATTTAAATAAAAATCTAAATGTGTTTCATACCTATATCAATTATCTAACTTAAATAGCCGAATGATAGTATTATATCACAATTCGTCAAATTTCAGTAGTTCCATCAGAAAAGCCATTTTAATTATAACTGCTTTCTGGCCGAAACTTCAACTTCATGATCATTTCCAGCCTGGTCTTGTAAATCATCTTCATTTCATTGTACTTTGAGAGATTTGACTTCATCTCTACGGTGGCCACCCTGTTTTGCAATAATTTCGTGTGTCACTGAGTGAATAAATAATATAAATCATTTTTTTTAAACCTTCAAACTCACGCTTGATACTTTTTGAAAAAAAAAATAAATATGAATATTTTAAAAGCGAGCTATTGATGGATGAATAACAAATTTGATAAACCTAAATAAATAAAAAATAACTCACTTCTTTGTGCTTGTGTCATCTTCAATGGGTGAAAGATTGATTGGGTTGAATAGTTCTGCCTTTTCTCCTATTATGCCCACTCTAGTTAATACCAAGAGAAAATGATAAACATATGTCTTATTTTTTTATAGTCTTTATTTAAAATAATCCAGACATATGTTAAAAATGGCACAAAACACGTTGAAAAAAATAGTATAAAATTATTCGCTAAATTGAGTATTCGCTCATACATGTTGACTGAATAATGCAATAGGCAAATCGTAATGGGATTTCTAATGCCTACTTGACGCTATAAGGGTTGAAATTATTGATTTCCCGAAAGTAGCTTTCCAAGTCATCTATTTTTTTTCCACAAATCAGGGTTTCTCCATCTCTGTAAAAAAAATATGCCAAAAATGTCAAACAGTAATCAGAGTTATGAAAATGATTTGATCTGATCGTTAGGTAGGCTGGTAAGTTCATGCGATTTTGTGACTAGGAAATAAAGCCAAACAGAGGCACCAAGCGAAGGTGCCAATTCGCTTCCATGACTTCCATCAGTTCACAACAGTGAATAAAACTTTATTTAACACTGAATGCTACACTGTGCGCTACAAAAACCCTAATTAGATTTTATATTGTTTATCGCATCAAGTTTGGACTATTTCTGCTATTTTTATAAAATAAAAAATTGCTTAAAAATTTTTTTATTATTTTTTAAGTTTTTGTATCAAAACTTTTCTAAATAATAATAAAAATCTTTTTGAGTAGATTATGAAAATGAAAACAAACAAAAAAATTTGGCTTGAAAACTTAGAGTATTGAAAGTAAAGATTTAATGAGATTCTTAATGACTGAACAAAAAATCAACTCTTTGTTGGCGTGAGTGACAAAGGGCTGGTTCGACTTGATTTTGGGGTTCGGTAAGATGGACATTGTCACGTCGGAACGCTCACTAAAGTATTGTTAATAAAAAAATAATAATAACGATGGTTATAACAACAACAATAATAACAATAATAATAATAATAATAATAATAATAATAATAATAATAATAATAATAATAATAATAATAATAATAATAATAATAATAATAATAATAATAATAATAATAATAATAATAATAATAATAATAATAATAAACAATAATAATAATAATAATAATAATAATAATAATAATAATAATAATAATAATAATAAAAAGAAATAATAATAATAATAATAATAATAATAATAAAAAGAAATAATAAAGGTAATAAATCTAATTTTAAAACCACCGGACTACAATTTAAATCTCTCTTGGTAATGATGAACTAGCATCTTCCATTATACAGTTCAAATCTAATTTAATCAAATCATTTGTATAGCGCAGATTCCATCCTGTTCCAGCACGCAGTTCCTTATTGGACAATAAGGAACTAATCCTTTTACACTCTTTTATGAGAATTTTTAAAAGACAATACACCAAATCTCACTCCAAGTCTATAATCATCGCCTTTTCTTTGTTTAATCTTGCCGGGGTGGTTAAAAAAATATTAATTTAGTTTTAACAAAGTAACTGATGGTGGTATGAGCTTAAGTCTTTCATGATTGAGTGTTAGAAAATGCTGCAGACGATAAAAATCAAATGCTTCACCTTGTGATCGAGTCATCTTCAGTTATAGCTTTAAATAAATTTATTCAGAGATAAATCTATTATGAATATTAAAAAAAAATAAAAGTGAATTTTCAACAGATTATGAAACATATATCTTTCATGAATTATGGCATATTATAACATCTAATCGTTAAAGTCAAACACAAATAGGCTATTTATAAATTTATTAGTCAGATATTTCTAACATCAATTGCCATAAGTTACTGAAACTCCTTCAACTGCGACTATTACCCACGTCGTCACAAACACATGAAAAAAGGTAAGAATGAAAAAAACTGCTTCGTTTGTAGTTTTTTACATTTTTTGAATGGTATTTCGGTCATTTTTCTGTTTTATCATACTTTACCATGCTTCACGAGCGCTCTTGAACAATGTTCGATCAGCGCTACATAATTTTTTTATTAGAATGGATCAGAATCATTTTCATTTAAAAACACATCACCCACTGGTTTCTTCGTTGTGTTTGTGGCCGATGAGTCTGCTTATTTCCTGCTTTATCTCATCTATGTTCTTCCTTCCCAGCCCTATCCACACAAAAACTGCACTGAAGCGAACCAATGCCTGTGGTTCGAGGTTGAAGTTTCAAAGAATCGATCGATTTTTCGAAAAAAAAGTTGCATAATTGAAGCTGAACTCGAGTCGAAAATTTCAAAGTTTGAAGTTGAACTAAGTTGCTTTCAATTAATAAACCTAAAAATAAAATCAACCATTCAAATAATAATAATAATAATAATAATAATAATAATAATAATAATAATAATAATAATAATAATAATAATAATAATAATAATAATAATAATAATAATAATAATAATAAGATAATAATAATAATAATAATAATAATAATAATAATAATAATAATAATAATAATAATAATAATAATAATAATAATAATAATAATAATAATAATAATAATAATAATACAAAGCAAACTCAACTCACTTCAAAGAGCAAGCGGTCAGAATACGTATCAGATATGGGTACACTTGAATGAAAACACATTTGAAAGTTGGCACACATGGTTCTTCTTGGCTTATCATAACAATAAAAGAATTTGAAACAAGAAAATAAAGACTATAAAAGAGCACTAGTCAACCAACTTTCCACATCTCATATGGTGGTTTTTACAGTTATTTATGCCCAGCAAGATAGTTGAGTAGGAATATCCCAGCAGTCTCTTGGCGTCCGACACCTTCTTGCACATCTGCTCATACTCGGCTTTCTCTATGGCGCTTTTCTCGCTGTGGTTGGTACGTGGAGCCAGTCAATGTGAGCGTTGTATTCTGGAATAGCACGAAAGAAGAAAGACGGAAAAGGAATAATACAGCTTGTGAACAGTTAATAATCAAGAGTTCAAAATTATTTTTGTAATAATTATGAATTTGAAAAAAACTTTTTGAAAGTTGAGTTTATTTTCGGTAATTTAATCGATAGTTTCCCAACATCAGGTTTTAACGCAAACTCTGAAAATACATAATTATAATACTAATGCGAATGAAGTGTCTACCGCTCACATGATCATCTCGAAGTTATCATCTTGCAGCCTTTTCTTCTGCAAGTACAGGTTGCAGTAGAGCAGCAGCCTGGCCAGAAAAACGTCCACGTAACTTGAACTGGACGCGAATATACCCACAAATAAATTTTTAATCATAAATAAAAAAAATTTCATTCAAGATACAGTTTATTTTAAACTTTATTTCAAACCAACTTCAAAAAGCTGTGAAAGTTTTTGCATATTCCGACACTTTCTGTCACTCTGGAAAGGGTCACATCTGGAAAAAATTGATGAAATCAACTTGAAATTTTCATGCAAATAAAAGCACCAAAACTCCAAAGAGAAACAATGTACCTTTGACTTCGCTTAGAGTGATTGTGTCATGCTTCTTCTTGGAAATGTTCTTGGTCGTATTGAGTTCCATGGTGCTATCAAAACTGCCATCATTGTTATGAAACATTTTAATTATTTTATTCACTAAAAAAATCTAATCTACTCTAATCAAATGTTTGTATAGCGCTGATTCTACGCTGTTCAAGAAAGATTGAGATAAAAGGGATTTGTGTTGAAATGAAAAAATTAATTATTTTTTTGAAAATTTAAAAAGGTAGCATTATTATCAGTATTATTGAAAAATATAATTATAATTTCGATTACATTAAAATATATAAAAAATGTTTTTAACTGGTGTTCTTTTTCTCTTTTTTTGAAAGGAAAAGGCAAGCTTGTAGATGATCGGTGACTGAAAATAAATTTTAAAATTATAAAAATTTTATTCATTAGAAGTGTTTATGAATGAATTTTTTCAACATGAGAAAATGCTATTTCAAAATTACTAAAAAAAACTTACTCTGTGTAGGCAAGTTGATTAGTTCTGTCATCCCAATACCATTTACCACTTTTCAAATTTGGATTAAACTGTAAAATTGAAATATTATTCAATTGAAAATTAAAAAAAAAATTTAATATTATAGGGAAAGGATACCTCAGTAGTCATTTTAAACAATAAACAATGACATCAAACAAAAAGTATTCAAACAAAAAACTATTTTTCCATAATTCAATAAAATTTTAAAAAACATTAATTTTGAATTTTCAAATGATAATATTTCAATTAAACTTAAACTTTGTAATTGTAACTTTTATTCGATTTTATAATATTGCGCTAGAATATTTGTTAGTAATTTCAAAACTGTTTATTTTTGTAATAGAATAATTTTTTGAAAGCAAGTTAAATAGACTTATGTGAATTTACGGTTTTTTGATTTTTGATTTGTTTGTAGGTGATGCAAAAATCCAACAAAATCAGTTAGTCAATATTCATTTGCAAAAGAATTTTGCCGATTTCATTTAATCAAGATCCTAAAAACACTTTCTGAATGTTTCAAAATTAATAATTTATTAAGTATAAGAAAACATTTGACGTTTTAATCTATAGAAATGGTCAAAATCGTTTTAGGTCTAATATATGCTTTTTGAAACGATTTGACACATACTTTATAAAAAATAATGAATTTTTCTCTTCTAGTTGGCAGAGCACGTGTGTTGTTTCCTTTTAAAGCACAAAACAGAGATGAGTTGAATTTGAAGGTTCAAGATGTGGTGAATGTGCTTCAAAAAGATCTTCCAGACAAGGGCTGGTGGCTTGGGGAGCTTAATGGGGTGGCTGGAGTTTTTCCTGACAATTTCGTGCGACTTCTGCCAAATTCGGTACATACTGAAAATTACTCCTTTATATAGCTGACCCACTTTGAATTAATCTTTTAAAATAAATTTTCAGCCGGAACAACCAAAGAAAAATATTCAAAGAAGCCAAAACGGTTTTTAAAATTACAATTTTTATTTTAATTTATTTTCAATTTCATTAAATTTCTTTTATACTTTCTTTAAATTTCCATTCTTATTCAATACTTTCATGAAAATTTTTATTATTCACTAAAATTCAACAGCCATTCGAGAAAGTGACTCAACTACTAGTGATTTTGATGACATGAAGGCGACCTCCAAGAAACTGACTCATATCACAGCCACCAGAGTAAAGGGGCCTCAGAGGAGATTGCCCTCTCGCTTGTTAGCAAAGAATGATTCTTCTTCAAGTTCCATTGTGTCTGTGATCTCAAACAAAAAAATAGATCTTTCGACAAACAGTGAAGTCTTCAACGGTTCTGTGGTGTCTAGCAAAAACTCCTTCAATGAGCACTTAGATTCTTGTTGGGGCAACGCACAAGACTCACCGGATACAACATCCACTTCTCCACGGGTCTTTTCATCCGATTCTCCAGAACCCTCACAAGCCACTCCTGTTCTCAAAAACATTTCAAAACATGCCCGAAACTTGAGCAGGTTTTCTAATGGCAGTAAGGAAGGTCCTCCATGGAAAAGGGACAGCCCCATCGGAAGAGGCAACCACTTTTTTGAAAAGGGTGATCTTGACCAAAGGGCAGCTGGTGATAAGAGAAAGGTTGAGGGGTTATGCAGCAGTTCAAGTGGAAATTTGGTGGGACTGAAGAAAAGAGAAGGCATCAGAGACAGCAGTAGTTGTGGCGAGTTGCTGTCGATGGAGGCTTACCAGGGCGTTGTGAAAAAGATAGAGGCACTCCGCAGAGACATCAAGGACCAGACTCAGACGAATGAACGCATGGTGCAGACGCTCAGGAACTTTTTGCAGGAGGAGAAAATCAAGGTGAAGCACTTGTCACTTGAGTTTGCTCGCCTCCGAAGCCTCGTCATCAACGACATCACTTTCCTATGAGTCCCCCTCATTGAGTTCCCTTTCTTATGGGTCCTACCTCTTTCATTCATTCCAGTCATTTACTCTCCTCTTCCTCCCTCTCTCATCATTTGTAGGATATACTCCTGTTGTATTCTTAGTCATTTACTCTTCTCTTCCTCCCTCTCTCATCATTTGTAGGATATACTCCTGTTGTATTCTTAGTCATTTACTCTTCTCTTCCTCCCTCTCTCATCATTTGTAGGATATACTCCTGTTGTATTCTTGTCATTATCTTGTCATTATCGTACTTATGAGTCTTTTTCAATTAATTATTTGCATTGATTAATTCCATTTAATTAATTTTTTGTTTGTATTTTCAACTAGCCTGTGTTGGATTTGTTTAGTGACGTCTATCGTTTACACAGTATTCTCAATTTTCTGTCATGCTTTTCATGGCCTCGAAACTCTACGGGGTTAATGCCATCCTAACAATATTCGTGTTTGTATTGTATAGTATCGTATCTGGTCTTTTTGCATTCAATCCGATGAATTCCGATGCAATACAGCTATGAGTCTTCGTCACAAGATCTCACATATCTATTCATTCCTACGCTTCTTTGTAACGCCAGCTCTGTGTGGGCGATCGTCGTACTGGTATTAGTCATCAACATAATTCACCTTCTTTCTCACATGCCGCTCAAGCAGTCATTGTTATTCTAAGTACAGCCGCGTTGTGAGTTTGTTTGTTATATGGCTTAATATCTTTCGAATGTTCAATCGCCAAGATCTTAGAACGCAGTGTTCAAGTGATGCTCTTTCTCACATACTTCAACCTTCTCACCCAGTATTCTTTCTGCACATTGATGTCTTGATGGCTTCACTAACGACGCCATAATTGCTCGGGTCCATTCAAAACTATGAAAATGATTAAAAAGCCATAAAAGTGATTGTCGCTTCAACGTTTCTACCTTGTTAGACTTTTTGTGACCTTTTTTACCTGTGTAAAAATATTTTTTGTTACTTTTTCATTATTTCGATATATATTTTTATGAAGGAGTTTCCGAGTTGTTCAGCCTGATAAGTACATCAGATTTTGGAAATATCATAATTATGTTCCATATCTTTCTCACTACACTTTTTATATTTCTTATTAGCCTCCGTTAATGTTGTGTTTTAAGAGTAATTATAAACAAATGTGAGTAAGTTACCCATGGAGAAACTTGTAAAAAGAAGGCATTTGTGGTTATTTTAGTTGAAGACTAGCTACCGAGATTTTACCTAGTTTTCGTTTACGATTTTGACCCAGCTGGTGTTGGGCCGGGTTTGATGTGTTAATGGATGTGAAAAAAACATTTTTAGTTTTTTAATCTAATTCCTGGTCACTTTTAATCAGCCAACGAATCATTTGCACAGAAGGCGATTTTGGTTCTGCTTCTTATTGTAACTTCTACGGTCAACACACACGAAACTACGAATAGTAGAAAAAGACAATAAAATGGCAGAAAAAGTCAATAAGAATGGCAATAAGGCGGTATAGAAAATTTGGAAGTAGCATCTAAACAAAATTGTATCATTTTTGATGTTGGCTTTTGATTCGTATTAGCTGTGACTTCTACAGGGTCCTCTGAACGTGCGAGGCCCGATCCTGTGTGAAGGTCGCAAACACCATTAATCACTGACAAGGCATCCGAGCGCTGTTAACAACTCCATGACTCACGAGTTACGCACCTGTCCAGCTGGGTTGATGAGTTGCGTGTTGATGTTTTTGCCAGTACGCCACGAGGCGATTTCGGTGGCGATGTCAGAAGCCGTGGCATTGGCTGGCTTCTCTCCCTTGGCCCACAACTGAGGCATTTTTAAGGCATTAGAAAGAGTTGCATGATTAACTAATCAAATAGAATGCTTGTCGTTCTGAAGGTACCTTGATCTTGGTGTGGGGCTCGATCACGGCGTCCTTCTTGAAGAGGTACTTGGGTAACTCTTTGCCGTCAACAACCCTTTTGATGCTGAAGCCTCCCAACTCCTCCTTCTCCAAGTCGCAAAGCATTTCAAAGTTAATGATTTGAAATAACTCAAAAGTCACTATTCGCAAAAAACTCTAAAACCCATTAGCCCTCTAAAAAGCTTCACAAATCGCAAAGTTTCGAACCCTTTTTCCAGTGTTTTCCAGCACGATGTACTTGCCGTCAACGGAACACTCCGCGATTGAGACAGGTCCTCTAGCACTCTTCTGGTAGCTGGTTCTCTCGCCCACCAGACTACCTTTGGCGCCTAAGAGGAGGAAGGGGAGGGGGTTGGAGTCAGTTTGGTCATGAGTGAGTTTGGTTCTTCGGTTAAAGTTTCAAAGGGTCCGGTAGACGTCAGCTTTTTTTCGATTTGTTCACTTTTTCATTCGGCGAGTTCGAAAAGATTTGACATGTCGAGCTTTAAATTGAGTGTTTAAACGTTATTTGGTTCGAACGATGACTTGCTTAGAGGCATTTTCACGAGCTATTGAACAGTCGACGTTGTTAATTGAAAAGTAAAAAGTCTTTTTGCGTGTTCAAAATCGGTATTTATTTTGAAACCATCAAATGCAGCCTTATATTGGTATATTCAATATAGAGTAGTTATTATGTGAAAGCTCATATAATATGGTGTGATTCCAAGGATGAAACGTCTGAATTTAAATTAAATAAACCGTTGTTATAAAAGACGAAATATATTTTGAATCGAGCGCAGTGTTCGTAGGGAGCATATCAAAAATGAGAATCCACACGTTAAAAATATAACATGATTTAGTAAGCCATTGAAAGAATACATCTACTCCAACTATATTTCTGGTAACAAATAAGTAGGCGTGCATCAAGCATCAGTGATTATCACAGTCTACACAGATACCTATCTCGACACCTCTTACTTCCTAATGGTGGTTTTTGATTCATAAAATGTCGTCTTACCCTGGAAGTTTCCTCCGGATCCACCACCGGAGCTGAAACCACCACCACCACCGGAGCTGAAACCACCACCGCCACCGGAGCTGAAGCCACCGCCACCGCTTCTACCAGAGCTGAAACCACCACCGCCACCGCCACCGCCACCGGAGCTAAAGCCACCGCCACCGGAGCCGAAGCCACCACCACCACCACCGCCACCGCCACCAGAACTGTAGTGTTTTTCGCTTTGAGCGTAAACTGACTCGCTGAAGTTGGCGTTATTGGCGGTCACCAGCTGGTCGAACATGTTGTCAACCACCTGCTTCAGACCCTCCCTGTGGGTGGCATGTTCAGAGAAGTCATCAACCAAGAAGGCTTAGTTCGTAACCTTGACTTTAAAGATTCAAACAGAACACAGGGTCATAAGGTTGGACAACTCACTCGTTGGTCTCTCCCTCCAACAGCTTTCTGTAGGCGGCGATTTCGATTTCGAGACCCAACTTGGCGTCGGTGAGCGCCTCAAGTTCCCTGGTGATGGCCTCCATCTCGGCCTTGAGTGTGATCACGTCATTCCTGCACAACTCAATTTCCTTCTCGAGCTCGCCTTCCCTTTCTTGCTTTTCGCTCCTCAGCTCTTCGATCTCACGCAAGATCAGGTTGTTCTGCGTGGTTGCCAAATCGTTGACGTGACTGTGTGCTTGTTGATTTGTGTAATAACGTCAATAAAAGTACTTTTGGAAAGCAATTTTCAAACCATAACTGAAAAATTCTTATTTAATTAGTTGTTTTTTACTTAGTCAAACTACTGGAATAATACTTGCGCATTCAATCTTCCAGCCCTTCCTCACCTTGTCTTCAAGTTCCTTGACCTTGGTTCTGAGTTCTGATGTTTGGTTTCTGAGTCTGATGGTTTCGTCCTTTCCTGAAGCACCCACTCTTGGAGCAGCCAGGGATTGGATCTGAATGAGGAAAAGGTTTTTGGAGAATTTGTGGAGAGCATAATTCTGTAAGCAAAAAAGTTTGAAAATTTTCAGAGGTGAAATATAAAAGGCTCGTAAAATAAATTTACAAGTACATCAATGTTTCATGTCTTTCTACTCACTCTTGATCTCAACAGACCTGCATGTTGTAGTTGAGGTTCATCTCGTTCTGCATTTCTTCCATCTTGGCAGAGTACTCGTCTTGGAGTCTCTTAAGCTCGCTAGACATGCCAGACTTCCACATTTCCCTGTTCGAAGCTGTTGAGTCGAAGTAAGCCTTGCCGGCCAATTCTCTCAACTCCTGTTGAGTTGTCAAAGATGGAAAATAAATAATTAAAAGGAAAAAAATGTTTTGAAGTTGGTTCAATTAACAAAAAAATTGTCACTCAAATTTTTAGATATTTCAAGCATGCGCAAGGATGAGCCTCATGTTTAACTTGAATGAAAAATTTTCGTTTTTAACTGTTCGTTGACTGTCTACCCAGCCAAACACGGCCAGCGTGTGCATGATTAAGACTCGAAACCAATTTTACGTTTGGGGCGTTGTTCCATTATCGATCTAATAGTAGCTTGCTCTGAATCATTGCCACGACCTCCCATCCTTCTCTTCATTGATATTTCTCTCATTATGTCCTAACAACATTTTTCAATTATTTGCAGCATTACGCTTCAAATGTAGTTGTTATCGCCACCTTCTCGTCACTATTAATAACATCAAATCCCAATTCTCATTACCATTGTCAGTCTCATCATCATCGTCATCATCGTCATCATCATTATCATCATCATCGTCATCATCGTCATCATCATCGTCATCATCATCATCATCATCATCATCATCATCATCATCATCATCATCATCATCATCATCATCATCATCATCATCATCATCATCAGCCTCATCATCATCATCATCAGCCTCATCATCATCATCATGCTCATCATCATCATCATCATCATCATCATCATCATCATCATCATCATCATCACCATCATCATCATCCTCATCATCATCATCATCATCATCATCATCATCATCATCATCATCATCATCATCATCATCATCATCATCATCATCATCATCATCATCATCATCATCATCGCCATCATCATCATCATCATCATCATCATCATCATCATCATCATCATCATCATCATCATCATCATCATCATCATCATCATCATCATCATCATCATGCTCATCATCCTCATCCTCGTCATCATCATCATCATCATCATCATCACCATCATCATCATCATCATCATCATCCTCATCATCATCATCATCATCATCATCATCACCATCATCCTACAACATAAAACACACTTTCACTTTAAAGCAACTGGGGAATTGAGGGCAATAACAGGTGCATGCCTGCTTTACTGCCGTCTGCGCATCTACCCCGCTTACCATTTGTTTCTTTTAATTTCGTAAATCCCGCTATTTATTAGAACTTCTTTTATGCACCGAGTCTTTTTATTCACCGTTTTTTGTTCAAAGCTTATTTGAATCATTTTTCTCGGTGTTATTTTGAAATAAAAACCTTTTTTTTGACAAATTCGCTTTGTGATCATCAGCACTGAGTTTCAAAGGCCTGCAGATGTTCACCTCATTTCAGTCTCAACTCACGCACTAACTACGCTCAGCATAAATTCAAAGGTGCTCTCAACCGTTTGAAAAAGTGCTCAAAAAAATTTGGCTTAAACTTAGAACCTTAATAACTTTAAACTGGCTAATCGCTTTTAGTGGTGTTTTATTTTTAATGAATTATAATCACCCAATTATTTTCAAAAACCTATTAACTCATCCATTAAATTAAGTACTTGAAACTATTAAAAATAAATTTTGTCTCTCCTTCCCACCCACCTGCTCATGCAACTCTCTGAGGAATTCAAGCTCCTCCTCGAGACCAATTCTCCTGCCCTCTGCTGCCTCGTGCTGCGCCACTTGAGCGTCGTAGTCCTGTTGTTGTTGTTGTTGTTTGTTGGGTTGTTGTTGTGTTGTTTGTTGTTGTTGTTGTTATTGTTGGATTGTTTGTTGTGTTCTTGTTGTTGTTGGTGTTGTTGTTTTTGGATTGTTTTTTGTGTTGTTGTTGTTGGATTGTTTGTTGTTTTGTTGTTGTTGTTGGATTGTTTGTTGTTTTGTTGTTGTTGTTGGATTGTTTGTTGTTGTGTTGTTGTTGCTGTTGTTAGATTGTTTGTTGTGTTGTTGTTGCTGTTGTAAGGTTGTTTGTTGTGTGTTGCTGCTGTTGTAAGATTGTGTTTGGGTTGTTGTTGTGTTGTTAAGTTGTTACATTTTTTGTATGTTGTTGTTTTTTTGTGTTGGGTTAAGTTGGGACGTTTTGTGTTTGTTTTGTTGTTATGTGTTGTGTTAGGTTTGGTTGTTGTATTTCTGTTGTGTTTGTTGTGTTGTAGATGCTTGAATTTACTAACTTAATCTAAATCTGCTAGTGGTTGCATGACTAGGATCTCATTGATTGCACTCCTTAAAACATAATGAATGCATTGGCTTTTGTGCTTTCTTTGAGCCTTCACCGCTTCTGAAGGTCTGAACTCATAATAAAAACTTAAAACTATACTCATCTTCAACTGTTTAGCTTCACATAAGAACGCGTAAAAGCCCGCCAGACTCCCGACTCACGGCTCTGGCTCTGGCGAGGCTCTCCTGCATGCGGGCGATGTATTCTTTGTTGTACTTCTTGTCGTTCTCAAGAAGATCGCTTCTGAGTCTCAGCAGGTTCACTTCGGATTCGATCTCGGCGATGTGTTGGATTTGCTTCTCGAGCTTGTCTCTGCTGTCTTCCACAGCCCTCACGGCCTCGTCCAGTCTGGGGGAGAGTTGTCATTGGAAACGCCCCACTTCGATGTGTTTTTACATTGGAAATATTTTTAAGCCAATTGAATTCAATCAATGCAATAAAGCAAACTCACTTCCTCCTCATCTCGTCGATCTTCTCTTCCAGCGTTGCTACCTGCATTTGCAGTCTCTGTGTTTCCTTCTCGCTGTCCTCCAGCAATTTTTTAACCTTAAAATAATTATGATAATTGACGATTAAGTTGCGAATATTCGACAAATCGATTAACATTTCGGTTCACACAAAAGGTCAAACATATGAATACAAAAGATTGATAAAACAATTGAAATAAAATACAAACGCAATATACTCAAAGTGAGATTATCATATTTGAGTTCAAACGCTTGGCTCACCTGGTCGAGGTCTGTTTGGTACATGCTCTTGATGATGGTGGTTTGCTTTCCCCACCTGCTCTTCAGCGCCTCCAATTCATCTCCCAACTTCTTATTCTGTGCTTCCAAGAACCTCACCTTTTCGATGTAGCCTGGTTTTGATGGGTGGTGGTTTTGATGGGTGGTGGTTTTGATGAGTGGTGGTTTTGATGGGTGGTGGTTTTGATGGGTGGTGGTTTTGATGGGTGGTGGTTTTGATGGGTGGTGGTTTTGATGGGTGGTGGTTTTGATGGGTGGTGGAGATGTACCAATTGGTTTTGCTATGGCTTGGTTTTTTGAATATCAGAAATGATTTGATTTGTGGTATATGTTTTAAGGTGACTAAAATGATGAGTCACAAACAATAAAAAAAGGGTTTTCAGTTGTGAGGTTGGAAAATTGTTGAAAAATCGAATATAATGAAAAATATTCTTCGAAAATTTCAATATATTAAAAAATTCAACTGAAATATTTCAATAAAAGATACGAAAAGTTACCAGGAAAGTAAGTGAATCTGAGTAAACCCTACAGACGAGACGTCAGCTATACACATACCCGCGAATCTTTCGTTCAGGTCTTGCATTTCCCTCTTTTCGTTCTTCCTTTGGTCGGTCACCACTGAGACGGCCCCACCAAAGGCTGCGTTTCCGAGGGAACTGCCGAAGCCTCCTCTGCTCACCATGGCGCCTCCTCCTCCCATGCTGGAGAAGGTGTCGCTGGACTTCTGGATGAGGATGCGCCTGGGCATGATCTTCGACCTCATGACCCTTTCGAATTCTTGTGAGTAGTCCATGTTGATTGCGGTCGAGTGGTTGGCTTTACCTGCGGGATGACGTGTTGCGCTTGGCTAGAAAGAACATATATTTGGTCGAATGATGAATGCTTATTGAGATTTAAAAATTCAAAAAAGGTATCATCAAGTTAGCTAGACACAATTTAACATCAAACTTAACTTCGATGTTAAAATGTAAAAATCATTAACCTGTTGGGATTCGATCGATTGCACAGCTAAGCGCTTGTGACAGCCCCTTAAATAAAGGCAGACGAGCCAGCTCACATACGCAGGCGTACAATACAAGCTTGTACGTTGCAAACAAGGTAAGCTTGGAGTCGACTCACGAAAGAGCTATTTGTCGAAGGCATTGTTCTGCTGAGCAGTTGGGCCTCTGATTGAATGGTAATAACTCGTTGGTACGACAGGCATGTGTGTGGTGCTCGAGTGAAGGCTGCTTGTGTGTGTGTGTGTGTGTGTGTGTGTGTGTGTGTGTGTGTGTGTGTGTGTGTGTGTGTGTGTGTGTGTGTGTGTGTGAGAGAGAGAGAGAGAGAGAGAGAGAAAGAGAGAGAGAGAGAGAGAGAGAGAGAGAGAGAGAGAGAGAGAGAGAGAGAGAGAGAGAGAGAGAAAGAGAGAGTGTGTGCTCTGGTGACATTTCGCTAGATGTCTGATGGCAATACGCGTAGGACACCAATGAGTTATTGGTGGCATTCCTTGAAAGGCTTTGTTAAAATAAATCCTTTTTAACAGGCACAAAGACCCTCAATAGAACGGTGAATGTTTTATGAATTCATTTTAAATGTCACACAGGTAAACTCTGAAATCTAAAATTTTTAAAGTCAGCATTTTCGAGAAAAATTTAAAAAAATTATTCATTATTCGATAGCTTTGAGCGCCTTTGAACCATAGCTGAAACACGTGAAAATTTCTTCACAATTGATTAGATTATCTTTAGGTTTTCAATTAATAAAGGTTACAAAAAAAGATAGTTATTTATTTGGCTGTTATGTTTGAATTTATAGTTGTTATGTTCATTTTGGTCTTTTTTACTCAGCGGAGGTTGATTTTAAAAATTGAAAACTAAAGTTTCTCATCACGTGCTTCACACGTCCATTTTATAACCACAGACGAACAGAACATTGCTACTTCCAAAGCATTGGAGCGTGAAGTAATTATTGTTTAATCTTCCTATTATTGTTATTTTATGTCATCGCTGATGAATTCTGTAATTTGATTGGTTTGCGTTATTTTATTTAGTACAATTTCTTTCATAAAAAGTACATAAATCATATTTTAATGCTGAAATTCTGTTCACGAAATATATAAACTTATTTGAAGACTAAAAATACACAGGTAAAATTATGCCGAATCTAGTAACTTAAAGTATCTGCCTCAAAGCTCAGGTGCCTTTCTAGCGAACAAAAAATATTTGGGAGTGCATATTTGGAAGCAAAAACTTCTAACGGAAAATATTCATTTTTATTTTTCTCGAAGCTGATCAAAAAATCGTCGACGAGTTAACAGGAGTCCCATCAGAGACTGGAATGCGTTTTTTTAAACAATAGTATTTCGAAGTATCCCCGAATGGTTCTTTTATTGCATATGAAAGCATTACTCCTACAGTAGACAAGTACATTCATGTAGATTTTTAAGAAACTTCATTACTTAAAAATATGATAAACGAGTCATTGTTTAAAAAATAATCCAAGTAAATTGTACCTTCAAAAGTTGGAAAAAGTGGAATGTAAGGTCAACAAAATAGTGGTTAGTTGGGAGATGATGGATGACCGAAAAGCTTCAAAAGTTTTTGTTTTTTTCAACAAAATATTTCTAATAAATAGCGTAAAAACAAGCGAGTATTGGCTTGAAACATTCCAAGTATGGACGAAACAAAGCATTCGTTCAACTGAATTGAGCCAACAAAGTTCCTCCTTTTAGGACCAGTTAACTGGAATTCAGAAGGTTCTTCGGCTTACAAAGAAACCCGTGTGAAACACACACATTTGAATAACAATTTACTCATTTTAACGCATCAATTAGTGGAGAGCTTAATGAAATCTCGCAAATAAAACTTACATGAAACTTAATCTCAGGTAGAGAACTAACAAAAAAGCAAACGTACAGAAATATACATTCAACCCCACCAACAAAACAACCAGACTGACGTGAGACTTGAGTGAAGAAGTTTACATAAAATATGAATATCATCTTTCACAGCCTCCAGGGCTACACAGGCGCTCTTAATTTAGCGCTTCACATCGCAAAATTCCATGCTACCACGAGAGGCGTTTGCAGAAACTAGAGATTTCTTAATGAAAATTTTTCTTTTTTTTTTTAAATCTCGATTTTGAATTTTTGTTCGCTTTGTAGGGATGCTTTCTTTTGAAGGTACTTCAAAAGAGAGATCCTTCCATCAGAACACCAGTTATAGCCTCCAGCTTCACAACAAGTGCTTTTATTTACTTTAAAGGCCTTTTCATATCAATTTGAACACACCCAAGTATGGAAGCTAACGTGAACGTATGTATAGGCAGTCAAGTGTGTGTGTATGGAGCCATGGATATATAGAAGGTGGAAGGGAATGGAGGTGGGTTATAGCGGAGTGAGTTTGCATGGAAAGTCAAAACTATTTAATGTAGACATTTTTATTAATAACTAAGGATTTCTTCAACGAAAATTCTTTTGAGGTTGTGAAAAATAGAATAAAATAAATAAAACGACAATAAAGAAACCCTTTTGAATAAATAGCATATTACTGTTTATAAACCCAAAACATCCTAATGATCATCACACCAAGCACCACATCTTCTGCTTCGAGGCAGCCAAACAGCTTCAATAAAAGCTTAATAAAAACTTCCACACGACTCCTCCTCTCAACGCTCCTTCTCCTATCTCTATTCACAAACCACCTCACGGCATCCTCGGAATCAGAGCTCTACCACGACGGAGTAACCACCGACATAGAAGGTGCTCCTTCCTTGGTCACCATCCCTCAAGGCTCCCTGGCCGGAGTCACAAGGGCTGGCTTGCTGAAGGAAGGTGGGTCCATGTGTTGCGGAGTTAGTTGGATTTTATTGGATTTTAAATGATTTTTTAAAGAATTTTTTCATTGTTTTTGAAATTAATCAATGGGAACCAAGTGAACAAAATCCCCAGTAAGATAACACGAATTGCAGCTGAACCAGCGGTATTTCAAGCTGCTTTCAAACAACATTTTCTTTCCAAAACATCGCTTCCAAGCTCCTTGGCATATCAACCTCTTTGATTGCTTCATATCCTCCTCAAACTCACGTAGGCTCTCCTCACTCAGACCACTTGTACGAGCTGGTCGACTGGTTTTTGGGCATTCCATTCGCCATGGCGCCTGTCGGAGCTTTAAGGTTCAAGGTATTGTTTTTGAAGTATTCGTTAGTGCCGAATGATTTATGCCATTTTTGAAAAATTCTTCTGTTATTTGTTGCAAAGTTTATCAAACAAAATGAGAAAAATGAAATTATAATTATTACCTTTGTTTTTTCTTTCATTCTTTTACTCCTTCTCCGCCCTTTCCTTCTTTTCTTATTTTTTTTCTCTTTTTTTTTCTCATTTTCATTCCCTCTTCCTTTCATCCTTCCTTTTTTCTTCCTTTTTCTTCTTTCTCCCTTGCCTGCTTTTTTCTTCTCTAGTTTTAATTCTTTTTTTTTTCTTTTTTTTTCTTCTAAATTTCTTCTTTTTATTTTTATTTTTCTTATTTTTCCTTTATTGCGTCCCGTATTTACAGTTTATGTTATTTGTGAGGCTCTCTACACTCTTCGTTTTCACTACCTCTTCGACTTTACACATTTTTTCAGTGGTTTTCCTATTTATGATAGTTTATTCCTTCACCTTTTTCCAACTCGACCATACATACCACCCTATGGTTGAGATATCGCCTCATTACGTGCCCATAACACTTCCAGTTGCGAACAAATTCCCCAAACTTCAAAAATCATTTCCTGTGCTTCTTTATGACTTCAATACTTTGTAATCTGTTTATTTGTTATTTTATTATTTCCTGTATAAACCTTGACACTTTCATTACGTTATCATTTATACTCTTGATGTGCATCAGCCATAGAAATGCCTACAACTCACCAGCTCTTTTTAATTTTTCTCCTCTGAATACCAATTTACTTTTTTTTTAATCTTTTTCTACCTCCTCCAAAAACCTTTTCTGATTTTTTCATTGGTTATCAAGACTTGTTGCCATTCCTACTGCCACCTAACAACCGAATGTTTTTTTAACACATCTTTATTGGAAGCTCTTCCCTAACAAATTTAAAACGGTAAGACCACTTCAAAAATAAAAGCGTGAAAAACTACTCCTGTGGTGGTGAATGCCCAGTTTATTGATTGACTTATCGAACCTTTTTGTCCATCATTGACTTGTTGCACGAAACATTATGAATTAATATAAGCCAAATAATCTACCTAAGATCAACTTCCAAAAAAGTGTGTAAGTCATAAACATTTTAATAAAAAATAACTTTCTTCAGTGTCATAAAACAGTTATTTTCAAACGCTCTTACGTCTATGAAACCGCGAGTTTCAAAGCTTAAAAAATCTTAAAGAACGTGCATTCGGATAAATTCTTTAAAACTACAAAACGCACTAGAACTTTCCACAACACCCGCAGAAGCCGGAGAGGGCGGAGGGATGGGAGGGGGTGAGAAGGGCTGTGAGGTATGGGGCCACTTGCCTCATGTCCTTCGACGACATGGAGTTTGTGAGGCTGGCGCACAACAACCAAGAAGATTGTCTCTTTCTCAACGTGTTCGCTCCTCTCCAGGCCCTCCTCACGGTGAGTGCCTTCCCAAGGCTCCCCTGATTGCTTCATTAAGAAGCACTTTGTTTTTAAAAATTAATTTTTTTGAACTTTTCAACTTTTAACTTAGTTAGGTTTTGATAATTATGTGCGTATCATGTCAAGAATGCTGATAGTTGCGTACTCCTGATAAAAAAACAAAGCTTTTTTTCTCAGCTTTAAATTTTTTTTCGCTAAAACACGATAAAAAAATGTTAGATGGAGTTTGTACCGATAAGAATTCAATGTTTTTAAATGCAAACATTAACCCTTTCCATCCAGCGCCATCAGTTCCATCAATTGTTAGAATTTTCTTTTTATATTCTCATAAAAATGAAAAAAACATTTTTCCGGACTTGCATACGTTAAAAATAAACGGAAAACCTTCCGATATATTCCAAAAAGCGCCTGAAATAAACCTATCTCAAACGTTGAACATTTGAGACATGAGCTCACTTAAATCTTCAAATTGCGTTTAAGCGTGGTGCATCCACAACCTGCGTACCTCCCAAGGGATCCATCGCTTAAACAGACAACATCTTTCAACCTAAACCATTCACTCGCTTTTTCACAGTCAAAAAATTTGCGTTGTTAGCTTAAACTAAAATTTTTTAACCCTTCTTTTTGGAAATAATTTTGCGGGGTTTTCATGTCAAAATAAACCTTTTTTAAACGTTTTTTTGACTTTTTTAAAAAAGTCAAACAAAGAGATTACATAAATCATTCACAAAACACCCAGAACCAAGGCACAGACCGACAAACGCATCAGACCAAAGTCCTAGCACAAGAGCGCCCCAAGTACCTGTTGCCTGTGATGCTCTTCATCCACGGAGGCTCCTACGAGTTCGGATCGGGAAGTATTTACGTAGGAGACACTCTGGCCCAGTTCGGAGTGGTTGTTGTCACCATCAACTACCGTTTGGGAATGCTAGGTGAGGAGTGAGGCGTTGCAAATCTTGCGAAAAGCACTTTGTGAAGTCATTCGTAACTTTGCTAGCGGCTTTCTTTGATTCTTAATCGCCTCCTTCTTTCTCATTTTTCACACTCATCAGTGCAGACTTAACGGACTTTGAAACTTCATGCTTTTCAAAAGAAGCTTCAGGAGACTAATTGATTCCTTCCGTGTCGAAACGAATGCACGCTTTTTGAGAAAAAAAAAGTTAATTTTTTTGTGGTTTTTAACGAAAGGTTCCATCGTTTTTCGAGTATTTTTTATTAAAAGTATTTTTCTGTCCAACCAGAAAATGCATTTTCCATAAAAATTTACAACTGTTTTCCCACTCAATAGAATTTTTTGCCTACCTCAAACTGAGACAATCCAATTTTGTATTCTTTATTTTTTTTTAAAAAAACGTTCTGCAAATTTTTGAAAATAGAAAAAAAAAACACTCGTTCTACTATGCATTCACTTTACGCAAAAGCAGAAAGTCAACACCATACATTTTTCTCCATAGCTTGAAGCACTCGCATATTCCCCCGACAGGTTTCTTATCAGCCAACAGTAGGCATTTGAGGGGTAATTATGGCCTTCACGATCAGATTGCTGCCCTCAGATGGGTGCAAGAAAACATTGCGTACTTCGCTGGAGATCCCTCCAGAGTCACAATCTTTGGCAACAGTGCTGGAGCAGCCTCTGTGGGCATTTTGGCTGTCTCGTCTGTTGCAAAAGGTTCTTCTTGCTCCTCATTTGCACGCTATTCGCTCACTGAGTGTTGTTTAAGTGTCCTTTTGTTGTCTATGTTCGTGTGGTCCATACAAAAGACCAATGTCCAATGTGGACTGCATGGATGTTCACAAAAAGTCATAAAACCACATTTATGTTTTTCATCACACCAAATATTGGGCGACTTGATGTAAATGCAAGCGTCCATCAAAATCGTAATTGCCATTACTGCATCCACTCCGTCTTGCCAACTGACAGGTTTATTCCAGAACGCCATCATCCAGAGTGGATCGCCTCTGGCTTACTGGTCTTATTACCGCCAAAATGACGCAGACCTGAAGGAACGCTTCAAACAAATAGCCTCTCTAGCGAACTGCAGCGGTGGCGCTGATGACGATGACGCTGCTGTCAACAGTGCAAACGCATTGAATAGAGATAACGATGATGGTGAAGAAGAAGAAGACGAGGATGAAGACGTCAAAGCGATGGTAGCTTGTTTGCGGACTCTGAATAGAAAGCATATCTTCACCAACATCTACGTTGCAATGGGCGTGAGTTTGATTCGTTATTTCCTCTCGACTCAACCAGAATACAAATTTTTCAAAAAATGTGACCATTTGCTTCTGGAAGGCTTTTCGAAAGCACAAAAAACATCATTTTAAACTTTTAAACCGTACAACAATAGTTCCATTGGCTGCGCAGCAACGTTTGCTGGGAGTATGCTGGAATGAAGACAATGGAAATACACCCTTCTATTTTTTTATTTTTTTTTCTTTTTTTTTATCTTTTATTTTTTGTTTTTTTCCTTTTTTATTGTTTTTTGTTTATTTTATTACTTTTATATATTATTTTATTTACTATTTTAATCATCTTTTTTATCTTCTGCTTCATGCATGTGCCCTAATCCCAGAGTCGATCATTAGGTGAGACATTTCAACACTGTTCACCTCCTATCTGTCTCCCTTCGCTTCGTCCACTTTCCAGTGCTTTTTTCATTTTTGTTATTTTTTATTCATAAATAATTCGTTGACTAATTCATTCATTTCCGTTCATTCACTTCATTCGCCCCTACCAACGTTGCATTTCAAGGCTTTCATCAATTTCTCCAACCTCGAAAAGCACCTCAAAGTTTACTTTAAAGTTTCAAAAGATTATTACACATGCATAGTTATCAGAAAACAAAATTTGAATGTCTAGACCATCCACTTTTGAATCTGTTTTTGTGCTTGTATATTTCCTTCCTAGTGTTTCACGCTGTAACTCTACACTCCTTTCCCTCCTACCTCAAACTTCTTCTAATATTTTTCTTTTCCAAGAATTTCTGATCCAGATTTTTAAAAATCTAATCAAGAGTGTGAACCAATATTTAAGACTGGAAGCTCCCTCTACCACCACCCAACAACCTACACCATGTAGGTCTACCTCACGAGCAGAATTTTTTAAATAATTTTTTTTATTATTGTGTAATGGCGTAAAAAATTTCCACAACTGACTGAACCACACACTAACTCTGGGTTCAGTGAGGAGTCCAAATGAAGTGGCGTCCACACGACAGCTTCAAGACCACCAATTGGGTTCATGATCCTTCATAGCATGGGCTTCTCAGTGAAGCAGTAGAGTTGTTTATTGTGTTTTTTTTCTTATCATTGCCTTCATTCCCATATGACTGCCTAAAAGTCAATTCATACGTAAACTACAAACACGAACGCTATATATATATATATATATATATATATATATATATATATATATATATATATATATATATATATATATATATATATATATATATATATATATATATATATATATATATATATATATATATATATATATATATATATATATATATATATATATATATATATATATATATATATATATATATATATATATATATATATATATATATATATATATATATATATATATATATATATATATATATATATATATATATATATATATATATATAAATTGACAAGAAATTGTGGCGTTATATAGTTAGTGCTTCTACTTTCTTTTTTCTTCATCCTCTTCCTCTTCTTCCTCTTTTTTTCTATATTGAACTGGGCTCTGACAGAGCGCAATCAGCTGAGTGCTTCAATCACCTGAACAACTCAACACCACCCTGTTCTCAGCTGCCTTCGATCAAGCCCACCAAGGACGACGACCTTCCATGCATCGATGGAGAAGTCCTCACCACGTCCCTCGAGGAGGCATTCGCACGAGGATCCTTCCACGTCGACAACCTAATGATTGGTCTGACTGCTTCCTAACTGATTCTAATCTGCTTCGAGCTCGTTTCATTTGATTTAATCTTATTCAACCTAAGCTAACTTAAACTAATCTTATCACAAAGCTTGTATAAGCCGTATTGTTCAAAAGCGCTCTGCTATAAAAGAAAATTTTTTTTCATAATTTTTATTTTTATTTTTTAGTTTTTGTAGTTTTTTTGTTTCTTCTAAAAGTTTCGAAAGAGTATTTAGCGCTTATATTTTTAAAATATCTATTTACTTTGTGACACATTGATCTTTCAGGAATGGTGTCAAACGAGTGGTCGCATCACTTGGGAACTTACACCAGTGACTACGAGCAAGATATGAGTGGGAATTGTTATTACATTTCATAGTTTTGATTCTGTTAAAGCCCCAATGATTTTTTGATGCAACCCACAGCATCCTTCTTATTGATTTGCCTTGTGCTTCATAGAGAACACACTTTCCGTTCAATCAGACATTCCAACCACCTCCAATACCACCTTAGACATCACCATCACCATCAACTCTCTAACAACATTCTCAAACACTCCACCACCACCACCACCACCACCACCACCACCACCACCACCACCACCACCACCACCACCACCCCTAGAACCCTCCGACAAGGAGCCTAAGGAGGAATTGTACAAGAGCACCCTAAAGTATGTCCTGCAGAAGAAGCTCAGATACAGCAAGGAGCTGTCCGAACTGGCTCACTACATGTACTTCCCCAGACACCTCAAAGACGTGTCCACCATCAGAGACCAGTACATCAAGGTGCTACAATGACTGAAATTCATGTCTTCATTCATGTTTTTCTCAAATTATGATTTTAAACTTTTGAAATGAATTAAGTTTTAAAATTAATTTTCGCTCAAATTTTCTTTTAAAAAAGAAAACTAATTTTCGAATATTGTGAAAAATACATTTCAATTAAATTTCCTTTTATCAAAAATACACTCCTATACGTTTTTTTCTCTCATTAATTCAACTTCTTCGTCAGTTCGTTTCGGACATTTCTTTCCTGGTGCCAAGCATAAACTACGCCAGGATGGTGAATGATCATTCCAATAAGTCCCGAGTCTTCTTTTACGTGTACGACCACCACAGCAACGAGTCGAAGGAGCATTGGAAGAATAACTACCACACCATCGAACTTAAATACATCTTCGGATGTCCGTTCAGGAAAGACAACATGGTTTCCGACTATTTGCAAGATTACACGCAAGAGGATAAAGAATCGAGCATTTATATGATGAAATTGTGGACGAATTTCGCTAAGAGCGGGTAAAAGAAACCATACAATGGAGCACATCCCACTATTATTTCATAATGTTTGAGCATGGTTTGAACACATTATTCCAATATCAAATTTTCCCGTTTTTGAGCGCTTTTGAACAGTGGGAATCAGCGCTATACAAAAGAGATGATTAGATTAGATTAGATTAGCTTAGCTTAGATTAGATTAGATTAGATTAGATTAGATTAGATTAGATTCTGTTACTGAGTTCATTACTACGCAGGGATCCAAAGCGTGGGAGCAGTGACGAAACGAATGTTGTGCTGGCCTGGGAGAAGTTTGACGGAGAAGACCTCAACTACGCCAACTTGAGCAGGCAGCAGAACTCCCAAGTGAGCTCCAACATACGCTCGCACTACGTCGAGTTCTGGAACAGAGTGGTGCCTAAAATCAACAACCTGGCTGCCAGCAACCAGCTTAACCTTCAGGCCCTGAAGAAGAAGGCGAATATGAAAAATGACGCCCTGTACATCGCCGCCATTGTGATCCTCACCACTTTGACAGCTGCTCTCGCCATTGCTCTCTTCTCGGTGTGTCTCAAGTCCAAGCTGAAGGATAGCGAACCCTGATGTGCTGCGTAGGACTCACAGGCATGAGGGAAGTATAT
>OX387247.1:640471-695471 GCA_947562095.1 Branchellion lobata | reverse complement strand
TAGATGAGTGGGTTGGTGGATAGATGAGTGGGTTGGTGGATAGATGAGTGGGTTGGTGGATAGATGAGTGGGTTGGTGAATAGATGAGTGGGTTGGTGGATAGATGAGTGGGTTGGTGAATAGATGAGTGGGTTGGTGGATAGATGAGTGGGTTGGTGGATAGATGAGTGGGTTGGTGAATAGATGAGTGGGTTGGTGGATAGATGAGTGGGTTGGTGGATAGATGAGTGGGTTGGTGGATAGATGAGTGGGTTGGTGGATAGATGAGTGGGTTGGTGAATAGATGAGTGGGTTGGTGGATAGATGAGTGGGTTGGTGGATAGATGAGTGGGTTGGTGGATAGATGAGTGGGTTGGTGGATAGATGAGTGGGTTGGTGAATAGATGAGTGGGTTGGTGGATAGATGAGTGGGTTGGTGAATAGATGAGTGGGTTGGTGGATAGATGAGTGGGTTGGTGGATAGATGAGTGGGTTGGTGGATAGATGAGTGGGTTGGTGGATAGATGAGTGGGTTGGTGGATAGATGAGTGGGTTGGTGAATAGATGAGTGGGTTGGTGGATAGATGAGTGGGTTGGTGAATAGATGAGTGGGTTGGTGGATAGATGAGTGGGTTGGTGGATAGATGAGTGGGTTGGTGGATAGATGAGTGGGTTGGTGAATAGATGAGTGGGTTGGTGGATAGATGAGTGGGTTGGTGGATAGATGAGTGGGTTGGTGGATAGATGAGTGGGTTGGTGGATAGATGAGTGGGTTGGTGAATAGATGAGTGGGTTGGTGAAAAGATGAGTGGGTTGGTGGATAGATGAGTGGGTTGGTGAATAGATGAGTGGGTTGGTGGATAGATGAGTGGGTTGGTGGATAGATGAGTGGGTTGGTGGATAGATGAGTGGGTTGGTGGATAGATGAGTGGGTTGGTGGATAGATGAGTGGGTTGGTGGATAGATGAGTGGGTTGGTGGGATTGATGGAGTGGGTTGGTGGATAGATGAGTGGGTTGGTGGTTAGATGAGTGGGTTGGTGTATTGTTGAGTGGGTTGGTGGATAGATGAGTGGGGTTGGGTGTATAGATGAGTGGGGGTGGTGATGAGTGGGTTGGTGGATAGATGAGTGGGTTGGTGGATAGATGAGTGGGTTGGTGGATAGATGAGTGGGTTGGTGAATAGATGAGTGGGTTGGTGAAAAGATGAGTGGGTTGGTGGATAGATGAGTGGGTTGGTGGATAGATGAGTGGGTTGGTGGATAGATGAGTGGGTTGGTGGATAGATGAGTGGGTTGGTGAACAGATGAGTGGGTTGGTGAACAGATGAGTGGGTTGGTGAAAAGATGAGTGGGTTGGTGAACAGATGAGTGGGTTGGTGGATAGATGAGTGGGTTGGTGGATAGATGAGTGGGTTGGTGAACAGATGAGTGGGTTGGTGAATAGATGAGTGGGTTGGTGGATAGATGAGTGGGTTGGTGGATAGATGAGTGGGTTGGTGGATAGATGAGTGGGTTGGTGGATAGATGAGTGGGTTGGTGGATAGATGAGTGGGTTGGTGGATAGATGAGTGGGTTGGTGGATAGATGAGTGGGTTGGTGGATAGATGAGTGGGTTGGTGGATAGATGAGTGGGTTGGTGAAAAGATGAGTGGGTTGGTGGATAGATGAGTGGGTTGGTGGATAGATGAGTGGGTTGGTGGATAGATGAGTGGGTTGGTGGATAGATGAGTGGGTTGGTGAATAGATGAGTGGGTTGGTGAATAGATGAGTGGGTTGGTGGATAGATGAGTGGGTTGGTGGATAGATGAGTGGGTTGGTGGATAGATGAGTGGGTTGGTGGATAGATGAGTGGGTTGGTGAATAGATGAGTGGGTTGGTGAATAGATGAGTGGGTGTAGGTGTGTAAACGATGTTTAACTCCTTTTGATTGATTTGGTTTAATTGGAAAAGCAATTAAATTTATTAAAAATGAAATTATCATCAAGATTTAGAATTTAAAACAATCTCATCGATAGATAAATTGAACCGAAACAAAAGTCAAATAAAAACCCGTTTCCAAACCTTTTATAGAATGCTTGATGACCTTTGAAGCTGTCATGTCATAGGTCACGAAAGTAGGGTAGACTGACCCAATTAATATTTGACATTCATTGGCTACAAACTTTGCCCTACTTACTGGGAACTTTTCTAGAGCAATTGTAAGTGGCTTAACTTCATTGTTGAGACATTTTTTCCCACCGACCTGATGGGAAAGGTGGTTGGAGTGAAAGAAGAATGAAAAACCAATAGGAAGATGAAAAAGTTGAAAAAACTGATTTAAAAACCCCAGACCTGAAAGTATTAACTTGACATCGCCGAAACATAAAACAAACAACAGCACGAACCTTGAAAAGTTTCAATGTGTTTCCTCCTACCAGGGCAATCTGGTCCCTGCTCATCATCTCTAGAACCTTCACTTTTCTCTGTGGGTTGGTTCAGCATGCTTCAAAGTGTTGGCAAGGTTGAAGATCTGTTTTTGGAGTAACTCGATGTTAACACTCAACAACGACGCTTACAACACTATAACCCCACTTTGAAAATGGATTTTATTTCAAAATAATTTTTCTCTAAATAATTTTGTTCTTCAAACATGCATGCATTCAAACAAGCCTATTCAACCAGCTTCATCAAAACCCACATCCGCAGCATGTCCGAGGTTTATGTTGGGACAAAATGAGTATTTGATGGAGTGTGCAGAAAGACGAGATGTCTTTGAAATGTAGTTGCCTGTTTCCCATTCCAGTCCTTCACCATCTTCTGAGTCTGAATCTTTGAAAATAATTTGATCATCCAACGATTGAACAGTGATTTTTATGTTTAAACTAACTGATCTTCAAGCACAGTCATGTCACTACAACTTACTACCTTCATCGTCTTCTTTTTCTTTCTTTTCTATTTCTTTTGTTGCCCAAGCTGGGTTTTCAGTAATTTGCGAATGTCTGAAATTTATTTTTGTATAATTCAATTGAATAAATTATAATTCTGTTAACATTTTGATATATAAAAATGAAATTTCACTTTTGCAATGAAGCCTCATCATCATCGTCATCCTCCCATTTGGCCTTCTTTTCATTTGAAAAAGCTTTTACTTCACAATCTTTCTGCAGTTTTGAAACATTTTTAATGTTGGCATAATCCTTCAAAATCCATTGGAAATATTCAAAATCTACCTTGTGTGCATGAATAAAGTCGTCAAGACCCTCCTCAAAACCATCTTCCCCCCCAAAGACCATCATCTCTAGGTCATCATACTCATTTTCTCCTTTCACATCACTCACGCTCAGTTTCTCTTCTTCCTTCTTCTCCTCATTTTTGGCTGTGAAAATGTGCCAGAAACAATTGGTAATTCACTGTGTTTAGATTATATACCTTTCAATCTTTTAGATTATTAAAATACAAAAAAGTTGAAACCTTTGTCAATCAAAAAATAACTGTCAACATCATCAATGTTTCTTTTTGGCATTATAAATTTATTTTCTACTATATTTTTAATTGTAAGCGACTCAACTAAAAACTTTTGCCAAAAATTCACGCTGAGCGAAAATACATATATGGAAGTTTAAATGAAAATCTTGAATAAATTTAAAAATGAATCTATAATTTGTAAAATTTATTCAAAATGAATGAGTTCACGAATTTTTGAAACTTACATTAAACTGCTCCAATATTTTAAATTTGTGAATTTCAATAGTGGTAATACAATACAATACAATACAATACAAACACGAATATTATTATAGGGCATTAACCCCGTAGAATTTCGGGGCCATTCGAAACGTCTCATTATTAAAACTATTGTGAAAAATTAAAAATAGAGTTGAATGAATAAATAAATAAAAATTAAATTAAATTATTTCTAAAAAAAGAAGAACAATATTATTATTATTATTATGAGGGGAATGATTTATTGAATAAGTAAGTCTTCAGAGATCGACAAAATGATTTTGTTGAACTTGAAGATTTTAAGCTGTTAGGCAGGTTTTTCCACAATTTAGGTCCGCTGACGCTGAACCTTCTTTATCCTAATGATTTAAACTTGTGTTTGTTGGGAACAACATCAAAAACTGACTATAGAATCAAATTTATAAATCTCAAAAATGTAGAATTGAGTCATAGTTTATATTGAATGACTATAGAAGAATGTTTCATCAAATTAACCAAAACTGGAATGTTGAAAGGTTCTAAAAAACTCAAAACCAGAATTGTCTATTAAATCAAACAAATGAGTTTTAAAAATTGAAAATTGAATCATATCTTAAAACCACATAACACAACTATTGTAGAGTTATTTCAAGTTAGTTCTTTTTTTCTTTTATTTTCCTCTTCAGCCATTTCTCATATTCACAAGGAAGTTTGTCTGGAAACCACAATTCCTTGCAATGATTTGAACACTCGCTCACTTTTTAGTTTTTCAAGTTGGCAGACGGTATTTTTGTAGCCGATTGGTTGACGATTTCATCGCAATGTCTGTCTTTCAAACGAGAAAATGGCGGATTCGGCAATCTTTAAAAAATCTTTTCAAAATCCTCGCAATAAGTAAAAACCAGAACCCTTAGATAAATAAATTTATTCATAACTAATATTGAAAACTTTAAATTTAAAATAGTTAAAAAAATAGTTCAAATAAGGCAAATTAAAGTAACGGCTATACACGCTTTCGCGAAACCAGAAAGTATATTTTATAAAAATATCTACAATATATAAGACATAATGAATTTAGAATAATCTAACCTAATCCAATCCAATCTAATCTAATCTAATCAAAGATTTTTATAGCGTTTATGAGGTTTAAGAGCGCTCTGTAGGAGCACTTTAAAAGTTTTAAGAATAAGCTTCAAGATTTAGCTTCGGTAGTAAATTATTAATTTTGCCGAATTTCAAAATTAAAAAAAAAATTATACACAACTTATATTTTTAAAATTTAATATCAAAATTTACTCTTTTTTAACTTAATTTTGAAATATATAATTTTTCCTGCATTTTCATTAAAACTTATTATTGGAAAGCATTTTTTAGACATAATTCGTAATTGTCTTTTGAATGGTTCACTATAACACTTTGTTCTATTTTCTTCGTTAATCAGCTTCTTGAGATCCCAGTTCTCAAAAGCTATTTTTTAAAACAAGATGTGAATAATAAAATTATATTAAAAACTTAGGAATGAACAAAAAATAAATTGAGATTTATAACCAGCTAAAATATTGTTAAGCCATTCGTAGAAGAGCGCTCTTGAAGAGTGTGAGATCAGCGCTATAGAAATGATTTGATTAGATTAGATTAACTAGAAGTTCACATGAAATAAAATCCAACGCAAAATAATATAAAAAATGATTCTTTACCGCTGAACTCACTCAAATCCTTTCAAAGGGACAAACCTTGGTTTTGCTTCGACCATAATTAATTATATAACAATTATTGTAATTGTTATACATGATTTATATAAATAATTTATTAAAATATATATTCTATGCAGTTTTGCATGGAATACTTCTAGAGCTTTAGCTCAGTTGCGAACAAAAAATATTTAACGTTGAATTTATTTGATTGGAAAAAAGTTAAAAATTTATGGCCCATATTTATTTTTTTGACGTAATCTCAAATAATTTTTCTATATTTCATCGTGTTTCCATGTTCTATAGAAAATATTAAAAAAAAAAACAGAAAGTTCCTGCAACATAATGACATGCAAGGTTGATGATGCGATATGAAAATAACGACAAAAATAATTAAAAAATTATGGAAAATGTTTTTTTTTAAATTATAATGTTATTAATTATTTTTATTTTAACGAAAAAAAAGGCTGAGAAATTTGAAACCTGAATCAGAATTTTTTTAATTTAACTTTTTTTAATCATAGTGACCTAGCAACGTTTATAAAGAATAAAAAAATCTTCAAATGATACATAGTTGAAGCGAAAGTAAAATATAATTTTTCAATAAAAATATAAAATAAAATAAATATTAAATAAATATTAAAAAAGATGAAAAAATTGTGACTTTTGTACGATTACACTAAATTACATTTAAGGATGGTGAAAGGCGGTGAAAGGAGAATTGTGTTTAATAATACTGACATTGATATGAGGACAAAATTAAGATGTGCTAATACTGGTTTATGATATCATTCAAGTTTCATAGTACAGACTCGAAGGGTTGAATTGAGGTGAAATTTTGAAAGAAAAAAAAATTGTATAAAATGAGCAGTTTTCAAGTGATAAGTTTTCCGTTTTGAAATTAAAACGGAAAAAGAAGAAATTCGAAACTTACTCTAAATTTTGTAAATTACGTATGAAAGCATGAAATAATTTTTAAAAGTAAACTTCAATAACAAAGATCAAACTTGGTTACCGTTCGATACAACATTATTATTTTTCAATTCAAAACTCAACCTAGAACTTGGCTTGTTCTCATTACAGAAGACTTTTCTCGAAATATAACTGGAAATAAAAACAATTCATCCGTTTAAAAAAATTAAAAATGGATTTTTTATCATAATTTTAATCAATAAATTTTATTTTATAGAACTGAAAGCTGTCATTCCGAACCCACCCCTTGTAAGTCAGGGCTGCAAGGACCGCAAGTATGATGACGATGGCTACGACTCCGACGGTGCAGGTTATAATGGTGCGGTCATCTGTGGGAGTGCGCATACAATTGTGAACACCGTTTTAGTCTTTATTGAAGCAAGTCCAGACAAACGCTGGAAATGAAAGCATGGAAACCCTTCATTTTTCCATACAAGGACTCATGCAACGGAAAGGAAATATGCCCTGTTGTAGAAAGGTTGTAACAGCCTGGCTCTCTCACTCTACCGATAATCAATGGCTGCAATAAAGAACGTGTAAACACAACAGTCAAAGCTCGATTCCCGAAACATTAACTGACAAAGGCACGTGTAAGACTCGGTGTGAAATAGCAATTAGTGATTAAACAACAGCAGTTGTGGTATTATTCGTTTTGTTTAACCATTACTCCCATCCTTCGGTGCTAGCATGCACCGAGGCATTTTCCGACAACTTATGCCACTCTAGGAGAACGTCTGTTCTTTAGTTGAGTTGTCGCTTTCCGAAACTCAAATCTGAGCTTAGTAGGGAATCGAACGATGAGCCTCCCTCTTCACAGCGGAGCTCGCTTATTTCTATGCTACAGGCGCAAATTGCAGTCTGCTGTGACCGGATGGCTATACTATACGCTGTCACATTTATAAATAACATAAAACATCCAGTACGTCATAAGACAAAACCTCTGTCTTTGTGACAGAAGTAAGCAGTGATGTACAAGGCGTCGCTAAAGGTATAGATGAGTTGGCGTTAAAAAGGTTTTTAAAGTTATATTGAATCAAAGTTTGAAAAAGTATAAAGGAAAACGGCCTACTATGGCTATCCCGGACACTATCAGACGCCGGAGGGCCAGGAGTGTATTGACTGCTTCGAGTAGATCTTTCAGAAGGTTTAGACCCATCTTGAGAATTCATGGCGCTAGACCTTTCGACATACAGCGTGGTGGAAGAGCTTAACTCGTCGCTGCTTCGTGTTGTTAACTTAGATGTTAAAAGGGTGGAGGTAGTGGGCTTAGAGGGGGCTTTGGTTGTTTCTTGAGCTTTCTTTGTTGTGGTACTAGTTAGAGGAGCAGTAGTGACTATAATACTAATATTAGTAGTAGTATTAGTAGTAGTAGTAGTAGTAGTAGTAGTAGTAGTAGTAGTAGTAGTAGTAGCAGTAGTAGTAGTAGAAGTAGTAGTAATAGTAGTAGTAGTAATAGTAGTAGCAGCAGTAGTAGTAGTAGTAGTAGGAGTAGGAGTAGTAGTAGTAGTAGTAGTAGTAGTAATCGTAGTAGTAGTAATGGTAGTAGTATCAGTAGTAGTAGTAGTAGTAGTAGTAGTAGTAGTAGTAGTAGTAGTAGTAGTAGTAGTAGTAGTAGTAGTAGTAGTAGAAGTAGTAGTAATAGTAGCAGCAGTAGTAGTAGTAGTAGTAGTAGAAGTAGTAGGAATTGTAGTAGTAGAAGTAGTAGTAGTAGTAGTAGTAGTAGTAGTAGTAGTAGTAGTAGTAGTAGTAGTAGTAGTAGAAGTAGTAGTAATAGTAGCAGCAGCAGTAGTAGTAGTAGTAGGAGTAGTAGGAGTTGTAGTAGTAGAAGTAGTAGTAGTAGTAGCAGTACTAGTGCTAAGAGAAGTGGTAGGAGTGGCAGAAGGAGTAGTAGAAAAGAACGTTGAAGTGGAAGAATGAGTTGGTTCGACGCTCTTGTTGCTTTCCGGATCGGAATGAGGAGTCTGAGGGGCAGGCGTTGTGACTTCGGGTGTGTTGTTTGTTTCGCTGCCTGCCGGAGTGCTTGCTAAGGTGATTGTACTTGTCGCTGTTGTCTCCATTGTTGTTGTTGTTGTTGGTGAATAAATATAGTTCCTAGTACGGCACTTTATGTCAACCGGCTCTGTAGCTGCAAGCATTTTATCTCCTCTTCAACAAATTGTACACACCAAAATGAAACATTCAGATTGAGCTTATGATGCATATCATCGAAAAATTCAAAAAACTTAAATTTTTACTTACCTTTCAACCTCAAACTGAATTTCACGGCTGCATTATAAAAAAAGGTTGGTTTTTTCACTCTCATGTGCACCTACACGGAATTTCAAGTTATGATTATTCTTTGATGAAAATTTTTCTTTATAAATTTCCGACATGAAAATTAATTTTTTACTAATATTTTTTATTTAAGAAACTCTACGGGGTTGATGCCACTATAATAATATTCGTGTTTGTATTGTATTACAATACAGCAAAATACAAAAACGAACATTATAGTGGCATTAACCCCGTAGAGTTTCGAGGCCACAATTGTATTGTATTGTATTTTATTGTATTTAGTAATACCTCTGTTTTGTTGGTTCTGAAAGTATCAGGTATTTTTTCAATCAATTTCATCAGCTTTCCGTTGCTATCATAAAGGATTTCAACAGACGAAAATAAACCATTGGATGTCTTCTCTTCAACTTCCAGTTCAAAGTCACTGGAACTTTTGAGGTCACAGTAACAGTCATACTTATAGAGTTCACAGTAGTCAGGGAAGCCAGGAGACGTGATGAGAGTGTCATTCGACCTCTGTGGGTACTGTTTGTCGGAGCAGATACTTATCTTCTCGCAAGAGGCTGCATGTCAGTGTTATCAATATGAAGATATGCAAAATGTCAAAAAAGGTGGTTTTGAAATGTTTACAGTTGTTTGAATTTTTCTTTTAACCGTTTTCAAATTGTACATTATAGCTTCGAACGTGAATGTAAGAAAGCAACCTTTTGGAAGGAGGAGAAAGGAGAGAACTGCAAGAAGAAACATTGCAAACATTTTTAGCATAAAAAAAATTCTACTCAATATATTCAATGAAAGAATATATTGAACAGAAATGCCTTCGGACGATTGTGGTGCTGCTGCGATACTTCGTTGTGCGTATCTTTTTATACCCACCTAACGTTGATGTATCTCCAATCGCCTATCACCTGTATGTGTATTAATTGTATAAAAAAATAATTAGCATATATAACCCATAATTCATTGGTATAAAAATATACATAAATTCCTTTATAAAGCATTAGCTGAGTTAAGCGTACTTGAACGGTATGAGATCGACGCTAGCTTTGATTAGATTAGATTATTACAATACAATACAATATAATACAATACAATATAATACAATACAATATAATACAATACAATATAATACAATACAATATAATACAATACAATATAATACAATACAATATAATACAATACAATATAATACAATACAAATATGACGATTGTGGGGGGGGGTCTGTGCAATACAAACACGAATATTATTATAGTGGCATTAACCCCTATCTTTTCGAGGCCACTCAAAACGTCTTATTATTATAATTATAGTAAAAACGTGAAAATATAATTGAATAAATAAATACAACGAAATAAAAGTATTTTTAAAAAAGCAAAAAAAAGATTCGACCAGACCAGGCTGGATTAGATTAGATTAGACCAGACCAGGCTGGATTAGATTAGATTAGACCAGACCAGGCTGGATTAGATTAGATTAGACCAGACCAGGCTGGATTAGATTAGATTAGATCAGACCAGGCTGGATTAGATTAGATCAGACCAGGCTGGATTAGATTAGATCAGACCAGGCTGGATTAGATTAGATTAGATCAGACCAGGCTGGATTAGATTAGATCAGACCAGGCTGGATTAGATTAGATTAGATTAGATTAGATTATAACTGAGCACTTTATGTTCTCAATGTCGGATTTTCAAGTTAATCTTGCAAGAACCTCATTTGCCATGTTATAAAAACAAGCCTCAAAGCCAATTTGTTTGAACGATAAAAATTTCGAGAAAAAATGAATAAATAAAAGAATGAAGAAAAGAATAAAGAAAAGAATAAATAAGAGAATAAATAAATAAATAAATAAATAAAAGAATAAAAAAATAAAAGAATAAGTAAATAAATAAGAGAATAAATAAATAAAAGAATAAATAAATAAAATAATAAATAAATAAAAGAATAGGAATCAATGTTTTATTTCACAAGAGCCGTCATATGGCCTTTCGAAAGCCTTGATATAGATTATCGAGTTGCTTTGCCACCACACGGGACCACGCTAGATTATCCAAGTAGCCGTTGGCTTGATAGGCGTCAGCTCACATCACATGGTTACTTACGGAATTTTTTCTTTGTCTTAATTTATTCACTTTGAATTTTTAATCAACGCCCAAATATTCCAGAAATACATTTTTGGACTGTCATTACTGGCAATTGGTCAAGTTCAGGGATAGACAATTAAGCTGGCGAGTCTTTGTAACTTCAGCAAACATTTCACATCTCAATGCAAGTTAGCCGAATTCAAATTTCCTCACTAATCGACCATTAACTTCTAGTATACATGTGCATTTGAAAAAAAATACATACATACATACATACATACATACATACATACATACATACATACATACATACATACATACATACATACATACATACATAAATACATACATACATACATACATACATACATACATACATACATATATACATACATACATACATACATACATACATACATACATACATACATACATACATATATACATACATACATACATGCATACATACATACATACATACATACATACATACATACATACATACATACATACATACATACATACATACATACATACATACATACATACATACATACATACATACATACATACATACATACATACATACATACATACATACATACATACATACATACATACATACATACATACATACATACATACATACATACATACATACATACATACATACATACATACATACATACATACATACATACATACATACATACATACATACGACCATTATATAAATTTATATTGGTCAACGGAACGAAATGAAATCCACAACTTTTATTTCCAACTCAAAATTTTCTCATATTAAATGCTTCCTGCTTCATAATCATTATGTGGAGCTTCATAATCATTATGTGGAGCTTCATAATCATTATGTGGAGCTTCATAATCATTATGTGGAGCTTCATCATTCAATCGAATTTACAGACATGCCAGGCACCTAAGCTGGCTAATCATTTCATGGCGACAAGGAGTTAGGCGGTTGGAGTGTGTATTATTTAAAATAGCTTAAATTTCTTTCCGAAATTATTTTTTTATTTCTCAAATAATTTTTCAACTGATTTTCAAATTTAAAATTTAAATTTAAATTTAAAATGTTAAAATTAACTTAAAAAAAGATGCTTCTTCTTCTTCTAATGTCAGCTTCACAATATTGAGATGTTTCATAAATTCCCTAGTTTGCATCCAGTGAGCTTCCGAAGGTACTCTGGACTGATGACTCAAGGTGTCACAGTAAATGCATTATTTCCAAACTTGAGGTGTTTAACATTGTATCAAAATACAATAGATTGTTAGTACAATCGATCTCAGCTTATACGTGGACTTTGCCATTGCGTTTGGTCATGTGTTGTCTTTATTGTTTCTGAGCTGAAACTGTCATTCTGAAGTTCATTCAAATAATAATGACGTAAAATTATTTATAAATCACCAAAATGTTTTTGGAATATAACTAAATATAACGAGTGTAGAATATTATTGGAAAGAATAAAAATAAATATCGGTATGGCATGATCTTTGCTATAAATACTCATTAGCTCGATTAATATCACACCATTCTCGGCCCACTCCATTGAAACTACTCAAATTAGCTTAAAGAATAAAAAAAGTTAAAAGTACCATACACCCTGCCAGCTATAACAATTTACCGAACAGATAAGCTGAAGATTATGAATACTGGTATACATTCAAGCAATAGAGGAAACTCACAATGTGGCTGTTACTATGTTTCTTCGAAACACAGAAAAACGAAGAAGACATTTTTTTGAATGGAAATGTGAGTTTGGATTGTTTGGAGGTCTATTCAATTTTTTTCATCATTTGAATCCACTTTTAAAATCATTTTCCATGAACACAATTGATCTGCAACGGATGGAGCTTTATTAAAACAGATGAATGTAATATCAAAATAGACGGAAGGCGGTTTGGCTTGAAAACATCCAAAAATCTGCTTTGGATTTGCTACAAAAGCACCAGAAAAGCATGAAAAATAGAATTTTCTCGAAAGCTGGGTAGGAAGAGAAGTCCAATTCATGAAGCATGGTACAAACAAGTCTATACGGAGTCGTCAAATAACAAAAATATTAATTATAATTATTTCTGTACAATTTGGAATAATAGATTTCATAATCTCAGTGTTACAAATATCATTATCCACAGCTTTTGCACCTCCTACTTCCTCAGATTCGTTTCCATTTCGCCATCTGAGCCTTCACGTCAGCCCTCAAGTTCCAGGAACAACATATTCCCAGTAACTGGAATGTTGGAATGCCAGTTTAAACGTATTAATTATTGAATTTAAACTATCATCGTGAAAGTTAACTTTTGGGTTTTGTATCTCGGCTATTTTTTTATATTTTAAATAAATATTTTTTGTAAAGCGCCAAGTCAAGAAACGAAGACGTCTCCGAAATACAAGATTAATTTTTTTGGCGTTTTTAATGAATAAAATGAATGGATTTTGAATGCTGTCTTCATGACGACAGCTGCCTCTACATACCAGCACAAAGCAGATGGCCACGATTGTACCAGCAATTGCCACCATTTGGTCACTCACCCACCTTTTCCCGGCATCCAAACAGCCTGAAATAAAAAAACTCAAAAATCGTCATTAGAATTTTGCCTTTTTGATCTACTGAATAACTCTCAAAAGTTGATTTACCTAATTAACGTTTAGCTAATTTTTAAAATTAAATTCAAAACGAGTATAGAATCCTTAATTAATATTCAAACCTTCTGTGTAGATGGCAGATTTGGCACTTTTTCTAAGCATTCCGTTTCCACACTGCGTATTCCGAAATGCCGACTACACGGAAGGAAAATTTCAAAAATTTTTAACTTGCTTATCTTTCATACAACCTTTCAAGCTCCTCAAACTGAAAATGTTTGAAATCACCTTACAATTAAGGGTGGCGTGTGCTAGTTTTAGTCAGGCAACAATTAGTGTCATCGACAACTAATCATGCCATCTGATCTATTATAACCTCACTCAATTTAATTCAATCTAGTCTAATCTAATCTATTTTAACTTAGTTCATTTCATTCTAATTTAATTTAATATCATTCAATTCAATATAATCTTATTCAATATAATCTAATTAAATATAATATAATTTTATATAACCTAATCTAATCTAATCTAATCAATGCTGAGCCAATATGAGTTAATCTAAGCTCATCTAATGTAATCTTAACTAATCTAATCTTTTTTAATAAAAACCTAACCTAATCTAATCTAATCAAAGCTTTTGTGGCCTCGAAACTCTACGGGGTTAATCCACTATAATAATATTCATGTTTGTATTATTATTGTTTGTGAAGCGTCTTTAAGCTTTTTTTCGAGGCCACCAACTGCATGAAAAGTGAAAACACTCTAACGTCGGGGTCAGGTTTGCAGCAGGAGTAAGGAACTCCGCAAGCGTCGATGCCAGGCGAAGAGCAGTTGAAGTAGACGTTACTTTCCCAATCATGCTTCTTCTCCAGGCCACAACAATGCAACTGTGGTTGTGTGTTTTAAAATTGTCGAAATATTTAAAATTCTTTAAAATGTCGCAATGTTTCTATTTTTTCAACTTTTAAATTCATTTATAAATTCGATTTCAACAGCTTTAACGTGGTTTTATAGAGATTAATAAAGTGAAAATAAAAATAAAAATTATAATGAAAATTATAAAACAAAATTGAATTTTATAGAGATTAATAAAATAAAAATTATAATGAAAATTATAAAACAAAATTGAATTTTATAGAGATTAATAAAATAAAAATTATAATTATAAAAAAAAATAAAAAATAAAATAAATATTGAAATAATAGAAAATATTTTTTGAAATTCATTAACCCAGTCGCCTTGGATCCAGTCCACCATGTTCTTCAAGTCAAGATCCTCCCTGTAGTTCTTGATAATGTTCCTCACACCTAAGTTCAAAATCTGCTCTGACACCTGGGGAAAGGAATATTACTATTGTTAATAATCTATAGTTAAAGGAAAAAAGCATTCGTGTGAAGTGTGCAGAACTCGCTGGTACAAAATAATTTGTGCAAAACTTGAACAGTTGTGGAAGTGTGAGCTTTTCAAAAGCCACCCACCCAATCCTTCATGGCGATCACCATGATGGCTCCAATGATCACAAGGAGGAGAATTATCACCAGAGCTATGGTATACTGTGGAAATTGTCAGTTTATTCACAAGTAGAATTTTTTTGTTCATTCATTTAACCTTCTTCACTCGAAATGTTTTATTAATATTACATAATTTACATATATATGTGGCCTCGAAACTCTAAGGGGTTAATGCCACTATAATAACATTCGTGTTTGTATTGTATTGTTCATATTTCAGACGCGTCAAGAAACCACACGGTTCCAAAGACCACTCCATAAAAACTCACGAGTGTGAGCATGACTATGTTCTCTCTCAGGGCTCCTATACAGCCGAAGAAACCGATGAAAAAGATTATGACTCCGGTGACGATGAAGAAAAGAACAGGATCGAGGTGTTTGTTGGTGAGAAGGGTGATGTTGTTGAGGCTGTTCTTCTGGATTGTCGCCCATATCCCTATCCCTAGTAGCACCATCCCCACTATCTGTGATGGTTGCGACATAAGATACGATAACTTCATCGTGTATGTCTTTGAAACCTTCAGTAAATCTACCAAACTGCAAAAACCTAACAAATTGTTTGAAACAGTAGCTGAAGAGTTTCCGCCTTTTTATATTTTAAAGTAATTAGTGAGTGGCTTGTGATAAAAAGTTTTAAATAGCTTATGAAGGTTGAGGCAAGGACCCAGATGAGACTGTTGAAGCCGAAGAGGAGGTACTTGACCACGTAATTCACCTCTGTCCGCTCCTTCCTCAGCCTCCTCATCAGCGTGCTCGTGTTCATCGTTGCCTTTGTACTTTTCAGATCTTCTTTTATCTTTTTTATTTTTTATTTTTCTTTTTTATTATTTTATTATTTTTAATTTTTTCTTTTATTTTACTTTTTTAAGTAAAATAACTTTTTTATTAAACTTGTTTCAGTTTATAATTCTTGTCCAGAATTTTTTAGTTTTTTTTATGCTTTAAATATCTCTTAACGTCCGTAACGGCACCTCATGAAGAAGTTACAGACATTTTTTCACTCACTTGTTCTGGAGTGGGTGACAAACAAAAATAAGAGTTAACAAAAAAAATTGAAAAAAATTCAACCACAGAAGGGTTTCAAGTTTAACACAGGGCTCGTACGCCTTACTTCCCATTTGAAGAAATCTTTACGGAGTGTACTTAAAAATCTGACTGTACATAATTTGTATAATTAATTCACAAATGAGACTCAATCAAAATATCTTTTTGTCTTTTCAGTGAAAATTTAAAAGATAATAACCTTCTTTAGGCTAAAAGTAAAGCGATGATTGGATTTCACCTGCAGTATGACTAAAAGCCACAGCGAATAATGATAAGATAATGATACAAAAATTGTCTTATTTTCATGAATCTACTGATTTTTGCACTATTTTGAAATGTGATTGCTAGAAAAAAAACACTTATGTGATTTTTTTTCTCACTTTTTTATCACTTTTCTGTATTTCTAATCTAATCTAATTTAATCAAATCATTTGTATAGCGCTGATTCAACACTTTTCAAAAGTGCTCTACTACAAACTGTTTAAACAACAAAATATTTACCGAACTACGAAGCATTGTGATGAAAAAGTGAAAAAAGAGAAAAATATTGTTTAAAACAGACGATGACAAAAAGCAAAAATAATAAAATAATAATAAAAAAATAATAAAAAAATAATAAAAAAATAATAAAAAAATAATAAAAAAATAATAAAAAAATAATAATAAAATAATAATAAAATAATAATAAAATAATAAAAAAATAATTAAAAAATAATAAAAAAATAATAAAAAAATAATAAAAAAATAATAAAAAAATAATAAAAAAATAATAAAAAAATAATAAAAAAATAATAAAAAAATAATAAAAAAATAATAAAAAAATAATAATAAATAATCAGTAGGGGGAAGAAACTGCACTTATGCAAATCTGCATAGAGGTTGGAGAAGTTGTGTATAAAAAGGAGTCACAATGCGGTTAGCTTTAGTCCCTGAGAAGAAAGCTGTACTTCAAGTGGAAAACTAAAAAATAGTGTGAGTCTGGAGGTTATGAAGAGTAAAACACCGGTCCAAGTGTTTTCTTTCCAACTGACCTCCTTCCTCTTCTCCTTCTTCTTCTTCTTCTTTTCGTTCGGAGTACTGGTCGATGGTGTCAAGCTCGAAGGCAGAAGAAGGCGCATGGAAACTCAAACCAACTTTTCTGGTTATTGGGTTTTTGGACGCTTCACAAAAGAAACTTCAAATCATTATTCCATACTTCCATTAGTTTATAGTTTTAGTATATAATAAAACATTATACTAATTATTAATATTATAGTATATAAACTTTTTTTATATAATTTCATAAGCTGGTCTAAACTTTCAAAACTACTTTCTAAACTATCATGTTTTCACTAAAAAAAAATTGTAAAAAAAGGAAACATGAAAGAAGAGAATTGTATTGTTGAAGGCACGGCAAATAATTGCATTAGCACTCGTTTAATCTTCGAATGAGTTTCAAGCTTGCGGAAAAATCAATTTGTGATCCCGTGCACCATACAATACAATACAATACAATACAATACAATACAATACAATACAATACAATACAATACAATACAATACAATACAATACAATACAATACAATACAATACAATACAATACAATACAATACAATACAATACAATACAATACAATACAATACAATACAATACAATACAATACAATACAATACAATACAATACAATACAATACAATACAATACAATACAATACAATACAATACAATACAATACAATACAATACAATACAATACAATACAATACAATACAATACAATACAATACAATACAATACAATACAATACAATACAATACAATACAATACAATACAATACAATACAATACAATACAATACAATACAATACAATAAAAAACAAAACAAAACAATACAATACAATACAATACAATACAAAACATCACAATACAATACAATACAATACAATACAATACAAAACAATACAATAAAATACAATACAATACAATACAATACAATACAATACAATACAAAACAAAACAATACAAAACAATACAATACAATACGATACAATACAATACAATACGATACGATACAATAAAACAAAAATACGAATATTATTATAGGGGCATTAACCCCGTAGAGCTTTGAGACTACTCCAGATTTATTTATATTATCCTTACTACCAGAGTATAAAAGTAAGCTTTCAATCGATCATCTGCCCAGAAATCTATCCACCCATCATCCATTCATTCATCCACCAACCCATCCATCCACCCATCCACCAACCCATCCATCCACTAATGCCCCCCTACATTCACCAATCCACTTATCCACCAACCCATTCATCCATCAATGCACCCACTCATCCACCAAACCATCCACCCACCCATTCACCAACCCATCCACCAACCCATCCACCAACCCATCCACCAACCCATCCACCAACCCATCCACCAACCCATCCACCAACCCATCCACCAACCCATCCACCAACCCATCCACCAACCCATCCACCAACCCATCCACCAACCCATCCACCAACCCATCCACCACCCCATCCACCAACCCATCCACCAACCCATCCACCAACCCATCCACCAACCCATCCACCAACCCATCCACCAACCCATCCACCAACCCACCCACCAACCCATCCATTAAACACTTCTGATATCTACCCACCAATCCACTGAACACAGGATGTCCAGACATCCAGTTACCAGGACACATAGCAGTGGAGAGGAACCGAACAGACATGCTGATCAGCTGCTACACTCACTCCTGGCACCTCCGTTGTGTCAACGCACGTTGGACTGGCGTCCTTGGAAACTGCACGTCACGTGAGTCACCAATTTTCTTTCGTTTGTGTCAATTGTCTCAATAATATATATATATATATATATATATATATATATATATATATATATATATATATATATATATATATATATATATATATATATATATATATATATATATATATATATATATATATATATATATATATATATATATATATATATATATATATATATATATATATATATATATATATATATATATATATATATATATATATATATATATATATATATATATATAATATGAAAAATAAATAATAATAATAATGATAATAATAAAATAAATAAAAACAAATTAATAATAATAATGATAATAATAAAATAAATAAAAACAAATTAATAATAATAATAATAATAATAATAATAATAATAATAAAAAGTAATAATAATAATAATGATAAAAATAATAAAAATAATAATAATAATAACAATGATGAGAATTATTATTATTATTATTATTATTATTATTATTATTATTATTATTATTATTATTATTAGTAGTAGTAGTAGTAGTAGTAGTAGTAGTAGTAGTAGTAGGAGTAGTAGTAGTAGTAGTAGTAGTAGTTGTAGTAGTAGGAGTAGTAGTAGTAGTAGTAGTAGTAGTAGTAGTAGTAGTAGTAGTAGTAGTAGTAGTAGTGGTAGTAGTAGTAGTATTTTTGTTTTTATAAAAAAATAATAATAAATGAATAGAAACAATAGTAATAATAATAACACTAATGAAAAATAAATAGAAATAAAATTATTATAATATATTACAATAGTGCATTAAACTTCTTTGGTAAGTATGTTTTACTATTTCCGTTAACTGTCACAAGCAAAACATTGGACATTTTTTGTTTTGTTTTGTCTTTTTGTTGGTGTTCACTGTTGCAGGTAAGCTCTGGAGGATACGTGTGTTTGTCAGGAGAGATGTGTTGTGGTTGTACTCTGACTTGAGGTGTGTTTGTCAAGAGAGGTGTGTTGTGGTTGAACTCTGACTTGAGGTGTGGTTGTTAGGAGAAGTGTGTTGTGGTTGTACTCTGACTTGAGGTGTGATGGTCCATGCAGTTGAGACGGCGCAGAGAGGTGGCAGGCAAACAGTCAAGACAACGGCGCATGAAGGTAACTAAAACTTAAGCGATGGTCGTATCAAGTGTTTGTTTAAAAAATTTCACTTCAACAAGGAAAACTTCTGATATAAATTTTTTGAGCATTTTAATTTGGCGCTATATAAAAGGGTCAACCAGCTTTGAGTAAACCATTAAAAAAATCTATTTGAAATACAGAGGTCATGAATCTGAATGTTTTCGCTGGAGTGGTGATGATGTGTGTGGTCATCAGCGCCTTGACTTTGATTTTCTTGAAAAGGTAGCAAGTCAGCGGGGCATTTTGAGAAATCTCTTTTAGGAGCCTTTAAAGGCTATTGTGTTTCTTATGGTTCAGACATATGCTAGAAACATTAAAAAATTATGCAAAAAAAACTTTCAAGGTTATAAACTAACATTGAAGTAATAAAGCAACTGAGACTGTCGTTTGCGAAGTCGGTCCGTATGATTTCAATTTGTAATTTTTTTGATACTCAATCCAATGAAGAACTTTCAACAAGATGAAAGAGCAGGGTTGGCATAACGTGGAAGGAGGCACACATCAAAGGGGTCTCAAGAAAGGCAAAGAAGCAGGCGTTGGACATTCAGTGGCGACTGGAAAGTATGGAGTCGTCAAAGGAATACAAGGAAATAGGAGCATCCAACAGGTGGATGGTGACGTCAGTGGTGGTGGTGGTGGTAGTAGTGGTGGTGGTGGTGGTGGTGGTGGTGGTGGTAGTAGTGGTGGTGGTGGTGGTGGTGGTGGTGGTGGTGATGGTGGTGGTAGTGGTGGTGGTAGTGGTGGTAGTGGTGTTGGTGGTTACTTCACTGGTGGTGGCAAGAATCTCGTTCACGACCTGATTGAGGCTTCCAGTGAAGATACAGTGTTTGAAAGCGAGTCGAAGCAGTTGAAATGCACGGTAGACGTCTATGGAGATCAATTTCCAAAGGTACTTCTTCAGGTTTTTCTGTTTGAAGGTAATATGAAAAGATAACAGATTCACGAGTTCACAATACTTTCTTAACCACTCGGCAGAAGCAACCTCGAAATTCGGAATCAGCTGTGACCGAGGTTACCCGGGCAAACGGCCAGCATGCACCCACTGCCTCGTCTCTCAGCGTCTCTTGCACGCCGAACCCTCACGAGTCCACTTGCAACCTCAAAAGCTCCACCTACCCAACCTGTGAATCTCTTCCTTACCTCTTTCCTTCCTCACAAGCAGAACCAACACCACCACACTTCTCCAAAGACGTGGTTAATTTCACAGTGTTCAGTGATGACTCGCCTTAATGGCCCAATCACCTGATCAGACAAGAACTCTTTATGTCTGGGGCGGGAGTTTCTAAATTACTGTATGCTATCATTGTTATGTTGGTCATTTTGTTTCATTGCCGTTCGAATCTCTTTCCTACTTCTTTCATTCATAACCGTATAAAGCTTTTCAAGAAACAATGAAACCTTTGGGCACCGAGCTACCACCCCGTGTTCAGCTCTTTTCCATGTATCAATCATGTATTAATGTGACCATATGCCCCCACAATAAATTCTGGAATAAATTCTGGAATAAATTCAACAAGAAACTTGCAACTATTGGACATCACCACGTCCTTCCACTTGCAAGCTCAATAGGTGTTAAAACATGTTTTATTGCCTTATCTTATTTTGTTTTTTTGTCCTACTTCAAAGGTGATCTGTAAAGTGTGATTGGGTGAACTCAGACTTAAATCCTGAAAACGGCAACTCAATTAAAGTACAGATGCCGTCTCAGAGTGCTCTAGTCCTCTAGTAGCGCACGGCGAGTGAAAGCGTTTCTATGGAAGCAACTTTGAACAAAGTGCTGGAAGGCATGTTAAAATTGCCTGATTAGATAAGGTAGTATTACTTTAAAAACTCTTGGACGCTGAACAACACGTGACGGTTCCTAGCTAACTAACTTCGCCACTTGTTACGACGTTACATGAAGCGAACGTTTGACGTAGTATGAATTGCAAATGGGTGAAGACGAGAGGCCGCCCTGTTTAATCACGACAAAAAAATAGATATAAATCTTATTCAAAATATCATTTGTACCAATACTTATAATCTCAAATCTATTTTCTTGAAAGATCTATTCAAAACACCTATCTAATGTTACTGATGTATAAAAACAGTATTTATTATTATTATTATAGTTAAATATTATCATTATTGGTTATTATTATTATTTTTATTATCATTATTCTAACATATGCTTCATCTCGAAATGCCAACTCTAAATAAATGCACAGATAATATTACACGTATGTGGTTGAGTGTTTGAAAAAGCCTTGGGTAAGTCAGTGGGTGATCGAGAGAAAAACTAAAACTACGCAAATGATAGAAATTCTCTAGTAATGCAAATTTCGCCAAAAGACTGGATATTGCTTAATAGGCAAAAAATCCTTCAATGCAACTTAACAAATGCCTCGGTAGTAATTAAACGCATAAACTTAATGCCGTGCTGGCATCTGCGGAACTACGTCTAGTGATGCGTCGATGTACTACATCTAGTGATGCGTCGATGTACTACATCTAGTGATGCGTCGATGTACTACATCTAGTGATGCGTCGATGTTTACAAAAGGTGCCAACGTGGTTGGTGGTATTGGACAAAGTGTTGAAGAGGAGGAACAAATAGGTCGGATTGCAGAGCTTCACTGGTTGGAGAATCGTTGAAAGTGCAAATGAAAACTACACTGAAAAAAGTTGAAGTGAGAAATGATATCCACTCTAGGACTATATGCAAATGTGAAATGAAGACGAACCAAAAATGTACATATATGATAGTTACAAACTAAAAGTTGAATTAGCTAAATGCAAGTTAACAAGGTGGAAAGGAAACTAATAATCTTGTAGCACTGAGTAGCTTGGGAGGTCTGCATGGCCTCGGTACCAGTTTCTGTTGAAATAATTAAGACACAAAAGAAATCTGACCAGTGGTAGTGTCCCAACTAGTGATTCGAAGAAATTGAATGGTTTTGATTGCCTCACAACCAAACCACTTCGTCTCCTCTTTATGTGGCTCTACATAATTTCATAGAAATGCCTCAAACGGATGTAAAAACACTTATGCTTGGTGGTGAGAAAAGAGGTAAATAAGTAAAAGTTCTTGCGGCCTCTGCAGCACCAAAAGACCGCTAATACTTGTGAAAGGGCACACAACGTGAGTGGAAGAGCCGTTGAAATAATTTGGGAGCAAATGTTGCCTTAGATGCATGCGCTTTTAAGATGTTCATACGGGGAATATGAACAAGTAACGAGGCAACATGTATGTACAAATGGTGCAATAACATTAGACACAGTACTCATTTAAAGCCTTTGAGTCGGAGAAGCAAGATATGGAAGAGGCCTCGATAAAATTGAAGGTGGTAATACAAACTGGTTTTGCATTTGAACTGATACAGCTAGTGGTAAAATTTCAACAACAAAAAAATGTTCTACGCATTCCATGAGGCTCTATTTGAGCCACGCCTGAAAGAAGGAGTGGAGGAGGATGGCGACGAGTAGGAAGAGAACAGCTCGAGACTCAAACAAACTGCCTTCAGACTGGGGATTGCAGTGGGAAGAGGCGGAAGCGATTTGGGTCTGCAAGGAAGTGAGTTGTTGCTGCATGGAAGACAACTTTTCGTTGTTCTCCTGCTGCATCACCAGCAGACTGGCCAGCTTGCTCTTCTGACCACCTTCCTTGTTCCATTTGGGCTTCTTATTCAGCCCCCCACCCATTGATCCGCTAATCTCCGCTGTTATGGCGAATGTTGTTGAACTGTTGAAAGTTAATCAACCAGACACGAACATGACCAAACCATTATGAATTAGTAACGTATTATTGATTACCACAAACTCGGCACAAATGCACAAACACACACACACAAACAGGCAAAAACAGGCACAAACAGACACAAATGCACAAATGCACAAATGTACAAATGCACAAATGCACAAATGCACACACACACACACACACACACACACACACACACACACACACACACACACACACACACACACACACACACACACACACACACACACACACACACACACACACACACACACACACACACACACACACACACACACACACACACACACACACACACACACACACACACACACACACACACACACACACACACACACACACACACACACACACACACAAACACACAAACAAGCACACACACAGACACAAGCGACCGGGAGAGATGGAAGACTCGCTGTCGCCTTCCACGTCGTTGTTATGTTGCCCGGGCATGTCCTGGCAGGAGGGCGTAGTGCCTTGCATGGAGCCTGGCGTGTGCAAGGAGCGCATCTTCATGCGGTGGATGCGGGTGGCGCAGTCGAGTGAAGGGTTCCTGCGGGAGCATTGGTACCACGTGTGTCCTCTTTGGTGAGGAGTGTGGGTCTGGGTACAAAAGAGTACAATGCAATACAATACAGAAAAATCAAAAGGCAATACAATACAATAAGATTAAAATGCAATACAATACAATAAGATTGGAATGCAATACAATACAATAAAATACAATAAAATAAAATACAATACAATACAATGAAAGTACAAAAAATACAATACAATACAACAACGAATACTACTATAAGAGCAATCAAGCCCCAAAATGTCTCAAGTTTTTTAGGGTCACATGATCTGAATGGACTGGGGTTAAGAGTTGAGGACACTTCCTGGGGCGGAGGCGTTAGAGCACCTGGAATGGCTGAGCTTGCTCTTCAAAGGATTCTCTTCCATGCTGGTGATGGAGGTGGTGTGCACGATGGGTGTTTGGTGGTGTGTCTTGGTGCTGATGACAAAATCCTTCTCGAACTGCAGCACGTCATTCAGAGGATCCCACGGTCTCCAACTGAGGGGGTGGCAAAACCTGTACTCAACTAACTCTATCGTTACATTGCTCGCCGACCTCAGTCAATGGGATGGTATAGTTATCTCCCTTCCAACGTTTTTACACCATTTCACACTACACCAAACCAGTCCACATTGCACCACACCATAGCACACTACGCCAAACCAGTCCACATTGCACCACACCATAGCACACTACACCAAACCAGTCCACATTGCATCACACCATAGCACACTACACCAAACCAGTCCACATTGCACCACACCATGGCACACTACACCAAACCAGTCCACATTGCACCACACCATAGCACACTACACCAAACCAGTCCACATTGCACCACACCATAGCACACTACACCAAACCAGTCCACATTGCACCACACCACAGCACACTACACCAAACCAGTCCACCTTACACCACACCATAGCACACTAAACTAAAATACACCATGCCACGCCACGTCAAACCACGCCACACGACATCACACCACACCACACCACACTATACTAAACTACACTGCACTGCACCTCACCACAATAAACCACACCACGCTACAACCCACCACAATAAACCACACCACCCTACACCCCACCACAATAAACCACACCACCCTACAACCCACCACAATAAACCACACCATCCTACACCCCACCACGAACTCAGCAAACTTATAGACCCAGTCTCCAGTGAGGAGGTTGCGTTCGAAGAGATTAGGCGTCCACTCGAGCATCCTGGCCTTGCGCTCCCTGGCGTTCTTACGCTGCTCGTCTTCCAGGAAACACTTCTCGTCCGTCGCTGCCCTCTGGTCGCCCTTCAAGATGGCCTCGCTCACGTGACTCCACAGCCTGCCGAGTCACGTGTGTGCTTCGAATGGCGGTGCTGGTGTTTTAATTCTTTGACTCTATTGTTGGGTTGAGTCTGTGATTTTATTATTTTTCGTTCTAAAAATTTATATTTTCGATTTGAATTTTTTTCGATTTAATTTGAATTTTTTTGGATCCATAATGTTTTTCGATTTAATCCTATAATTTTATCGTGTTTATTTATTGAAGTTTAAAAATAATTTTTCACTTTTCAGATTCGAACTCCGACTGAGCTTCCGGTAAAATCGTGTATCTTTTCAGTCGTCGGCCCTTCACCTCCAACGTGGGATTCCAGAAGGTTTCAGATTTCTATGCGGAGGAAGTTTATAACTGAATCACTCATTTGTAACCGAACAATTAAGAACATACTTGATTTGGAACGATGTGATAAACAAATATGAAAAGAAGGACTGGCAATTAAAAATAACTACCTTACAAGAGTAGCTCCAATAACATCAGTCACTCGCCATCTATTATTCTTAATCAGCCATCCACCGCCGAACTTCCCCTCGTCTACCTCGCACCCATCCTTCCCTCACCCCCTCCCCCCCCCCCCCCTCTTTCAACAGCATCCAGTCCCTCCCATCTTACTCCTTCATCTATCCATCATCCACCTTTCTTCCTCATCCACCCACCATGCATCCATCTTCTCTTCACCCACCCACCATGGTCCTCTTGTCTCTGATGAACATTTCCTGGTCCCAGTGGCCATCAATGGAGGCGAGCACCTCATTTCCCAGCTTGATCTTGCCAGCTACCTTGTTGCTCGCCTCTTCGGAGCCCAGGAAGGGCTGTGCAAGAAAACATCACTTTGTTCCACCACACAATGTCATTATAGTGACGTTGTATTGTGGTTACAGTGGAAATACCGTGGCATTGTAGTAGTGTTATAATCTCATTATAGAGGCATTGTGGTAGTGTCTTTGTTGTGGTTTTGTAGTGGCAGTGAAGCGGATACCAAGGTCTCAGGGCTATTCACGACTTATTCTAAAACCGAATGTGCCTTTTGAAATATCTCGTTTGTGAACTTAACAGCTTGAAACGATAAATACAATAAATTGGAAAATCGAGTTTGAGAAGTTATCTCAGGTTCGAAGGATTACCTTTAGTTTGAACTCCAGTTCGGTCTTGTAGCCGGTCTTCTCGCACTGGATGCTTACCTCGCCTCCGAACTCCATCGACAACGTGCCGAGCAGAATGCCTGTTGCGCCAAGCATGCCAGCCATTGTAGTAAGGTAGCCATTGCGATGAGAGAACTATTTCAATAGTACAGTGTCATAATGAAACGATTGGAATGATATAAAGAACATTATAAGACAGCACTCTCGAACGAACAAACCGCCACAAGCGGTAGAAACAACATGCATAAGGTAAACATTGTTTTTTTAAACTTGAAAAATAAAAGTTGTATTTAGTCATAATTTTAAAAAAATAATAATTTTCAAACTGTCCAGGACACGAACCCTTGCAGTGAGCGTAAGGCATGGTGAGTGTGTACTCCTCCCCCCTGTTCAGCATCACCAGACGACACACGCCGTCCAGGATGGCAGACAGTGAGTTACCGTAGAACTTGGACTTGGCCAGGATGCTGCCTGTGATCGAGAAGCCGTCTTGTCTGCACGGTGGTGGTGGTGGTGGCGGTAATGGCGGTGGTGGTGGCGATCTGTGCAGCTTCTGCTGCTGGTACCAGCTCTTGTAATACTTATTGCAGAGAAACGCAACAATAACAACAACCAGAACCGCAACCACAGCAGCAACAATGGCATAGTAACAACGACGACAACATCTTGCTAGGACTCACTGCATGATGAAGAAGCAATGACGACAACAAGAACAACAACGACAACAACATCAGCAACAGTAACGTCAACACGAAAACATGATTTTATGTGATATTTAAAACAGTGCTTGCTTCCAACAAAGGTTTCGATGTGAAATGTTGGAATAGAAAATTGAAAAAAATAAACTTTTCCGTATAAAAATAAAACCTGTTTGTTACGTAAAAAGCCGAAACCGGCGGGTGATGAGATATCTGTGGGGGAAGGTGACACGGGTGAACAGAAAGAACTGAAAGCAAATAATAAAAAAAAGAATTATTTCTGCACGCAACACCAGCCATTAGCACCGCACCTGTTCAGCGATGTAAAAGGTTCTACTGCTGGTTTTGTGGTGCTTCCAAAAGCACCTGAATGTCTCCCCCAGCACTGGGTTGTAGGGTTTCTTAAGACCCTGGCGAGTGAATTGTCCCAATGACCTAACTTTTTAATTATTCTAAGAAATTATTTTTCTTGAATTTTCTTGGAGAATTCAATTGACCAGTGAAACAACGTGGAAGTTACAATCTTAGAGTGCTGCTTAATAATCCATAGCTGGATTTCAAGGACATGTTGAAGAAAATAAGCATTGGCATTCATTGAGGCATGGATGAACACTGAATGAGCACCTTCGGTTTCTTGTAGAAGCCAGACAAGTACCACCTGACCACCATCTTCATCCTGCTGTAGGGGTCGTCCAAACACACCGCCCTGGTGGATGGGTGCTTGGGTTGGACATTTTTCACTGCTATGAACCACGCAAATAATCAATTGAATTGGAAAGATGATTGCTCTTCGAGTTTATTGGAGTTCCAGTGGTCAATTTCAATGAAGAATTTCGAGAGGAATTTTTATTAAAAGTTTCCATCAAAGAATTTCGGTAAAGAGTCCCAAGGAGACCCCAAAATGAATGGTCAAACGACTCACTCGGAGAGTAGGTCGGCGTGGTAGTAGTAGTCGGAGAGCTTGTCGAGGAAGGAGCGGGGCTCGAGGATGAAGGTAGGCAGGGCTACCTTGGAAAGATCCATGCCAGGCCTAACCTGTGCAGGCGAGGAAGTGTGCATGAGGTGGAGTGTGCATGAGGAGGAGTGTGCATGAGGTGGAGTGTGCATGGGGTGGAGTGTGCATGAGGTGGAGTGTGCATGAGGTGGAGTGTGCATGAGGTGGAGTGTGCATGGGGTGGAGTGTGCATGGGGTGGAGTGTGCATGAGGTGGAGTGTGCATGAGGTGGAGTGTGCATGAGGTGGAGTGTACATGAGGTGGAGTGTGCATGGGGTGGAGTGTGCATGAGGTGGAGTGTGCATGGGGTGGAGTGTGCATGAGGTGGAGTGTGCATGAGGTGGAGCGTGCATGAGGTGGAGTGTGCATGAGGTGGAGTGTGCATGAGGTGGAGTGTGCATGAGGTGGAGTGTGCATGAGGTGGAGTGTGCATGAGGTGGAGTGTGCATGAGGTGGAGTGTTGGAGGGGGTGTTGAGAAGTGGGTGTTGAGAGGTGAATGTTGAGAGGTGGGTGTTGAGAAGGGGTGTTGCAAGGTGAGTGTTGAAGTGTGCAAAGCAGTTGCGGTGGCACCTGCTTCACAAGCGTCCATATGATGCTCCTGTTTTCGTCTGCCACCTCCTCCGTCTGGAAGGCTGCCCCGGACTGCCGTGGTGGTAGTGGCTACATGTATAATCAGCATGTGATGATATCAAATTTAAAAAAACCTAATTTGATGACTTCATCAATATAAATTGAATCAAAGTGAGCGTTGCTTTTGACATTCACTTTTTTATTTACGATTAATTGAATTTTTATATTAAAAAACACAAAAGAATCTAGATTTATGGTTGCTGGAAGTTAAAAGAAAGTATTAAATCACCTGACCAAGCTCCTCCACCACGTTCTCTCCATAGGATGATTCCACGGGAGGAGAGTTACCCTGTTGAGAGATGGGTCAACAGATGAGAGATTTGAAAGTAAAACAACCCATGATGAATCTGCTGTAAGTTACCTTGAGTCTACAGCGTTGAGGACGAGTTATAACTACTGGATTTCTTAAATAGTTGCTCTCAATCAATCTTTTAATTAAAAATTTTTAATTACAACTTTTTAATTCAACTTTTTTTTTTCAAATTAGTCAAATCTAATTAAATTATTTTTTAATTAAAACGGAAAGGTAATTAAAAATGTTCCTAGACACGCGTAAATGCTCAATACATTTTCGGAGTTTGTGGGCGTCTTTATTCTTCCCTTCTTCCTCTTCTGATAATCTTCGTCGTCTTCTTCCTCATCGTCTTCCGAATCGAACTTCAACTCTTCCTCTTTCTCATCAGTTTCTGGAAAAGCAGGCGAGAAATATGATGATGATGATGATGATGATGATGATGATGATGATGATGATGATGATGATTATGATGATGATGATGACGTTGATTATGATGATGATGATGATGATGACGATGATGATGATGATGATGATGATGATGATGATGATGATGATGATGATGATGACCAAAAGAAGGTAAATGAGAACGAAAACGAAAACAAAAATCATTTGGCGCCAAAAATTCTCACTAAAGATTTGAGCAACAAACCACAAATCTTGAAATGTTTTTCGTAGTCACTGTCACAAGCCTCGAAATCTTTGTCCTCGCCTGAAGGGGGCGCGTGGGAGGGAGGGGTGGTGTCGTTGGCCATTCCCTCCTTGGCCTCCTTCGTCATCGACCTGATCAACAGTCCGCTGCAGTGCAGCGCCATCTCTAACGCGTCTATCCAACACCTGCCTGTGATAGTATTATCAGTGGTGATGCTGTCATTGATCATTATCAATGATAATTCTATCTTCAACCATCGCGATGATGGGTGGAACTTATTATGTCCTTATTCTGCTTATAATTATGAATCCGCTTTAATTTCTCCACAAAAGACCACGCACAAGAACTCAAGTGGTTTATCAATAGAGTGGTCTTTTAAGTCTTTGGCGGTGATACCCCTGTAACGACGTTCGCATGCGTGCTTTTGTAAGCTGTATGCCTCTCAAGCCCTCTCAACAGTTGCAAGCATGGAAGGTAACAGACAAATAAAATAATGAGCAGTAATAATAATAATATAAATAACAATGGTATTTTATATTATCATTACTATTATCGTTATTATTATTATTATTATTATTATTATTTGTTTATTTTATTATAATAACTACTATTAATTGTGATTAATTGGTAGAAGAGTCATAATGAGTAATTGAAGGAGCAGGTACCAGAGGCCTCGGAGGAGGCTCTGAAGATGAGGTAGGAGGTGGGCAGAGGGAGGGTCAATGCCCCTATGCTCTCTCCCTTGGGTCCCTGTGGCAGAAGGGAGGAAGTAGGTTTCGGTGGAAAGATAATAGGCACTGAGATGGTTGCTGGAACTTTTAAAACTACCACCAGCTTAACAATGATTGGTTTATACTGTATCGCTCTGTGAGTTACTGTAAGTTAATGCAATTCACCACAGTGCTGAATTACACTATATATTTCTGTGAAGTATTTCGTTGTGTTGCATAGTACTATACATTACTGCATTTTAGAGTGGTGTACTGCATTTGAGAGTGGTGTACTGCATTTGAGAGTGGTGTACAATGAGAACGTGCAACCTTGGTGGCCCAGATGGACTGGTCCAGGTGGTGGAAGAGCTTGAAGCAGAAGCCATCCTTCTTCGAGGGCCTCTCAATCACTTCACAAGAACTCAACAGACACGTTGCCACCCAGTGACTCGACTGAGGTGATAAAAAAAAAATTTATAAATTTAAAAAAAAAAATTTTTTACAGCGAAATACCCATTGACCCTACCACACCACAAAAGGCGCCAAGTAACACCTTCCAGTCACCTTGACCTTGCAGCTCTTGTACAGCTCCAGCATGCCAGGCTTAAGGACACACCACAGCTTGGTCCAGCTCTTCAGACTGCCCCTCACCTTGAGCCAGTCTGATAACATAGCGATGCTGGGGTCCTGCAGAGTGCTCAGGAGCTCGTTAGTGGCACGCTTCTTCTCACACTTGTAGTTCTTCTTCTGCTCCTGTGGTGGTTGGTTGGGTCTTTGGTACCGGATGAGTGGACGGTTGGCTTGGTTGGATGCTTGGCAGATGTTTGAGTTGATTTTCCACTGGGGGAAGTGGTGGTGTTTGAAAAAGTTGAAAATGTTTGGTTATTGGTTTGGCCTCAAAACTCTACGGGGTTAATGCCACTATAATAATATTCGTTTTTGTATTGTATTGTATTGTATTGTATTGGCATGAATGGTTGGGTCGATGGTTTTCGTTACTTGACCTTGGTTATATAATGGGAGGAAGCTGAAAGTGAGTAAGCTGTTTTCTGCTCAGTAACATGCGACCACGTCAGACTAAATGCGTTAGTCTTCTTTAAAACCACATTCAATATACTTTAGGTACAGCATATTGATTTGCCAGTAACCATCATGTATGTATGCATGTATGTATGTATGTATGTATGTATGTATGTATGTATGTATGTACGTATGCATGTATGTATGTATGTATGTATGTATGTATGTATGTATGTATGTATGTATGTATGCATGTATGTATGTATGTATGTATGTATGTATGTACGTATGCATGTATGTATGTAAGTATGTATGTATGTATGTATGTATGTATGTATGTATGTATGTATGTATGTATGTATGTATGTATGTATGTATGTACGTACGTACGTACGTACGTACGTATGTATGTATGTATGTATGTATGTATGTATGTATGTATGTATGTATGTATGTATGTATGTATGTATGTATGTATGTATGTATGTATGTATGTATGTATGTATGATGTATGTATTCAAATTGAAACGGAGTTGTTATCCAACTTGACCACAAAGAGTCAAACCTTCAAGGACTCCTTCTTGATGGTTCTGGCCTGGTCTTTGCCACTGCCAGAAGAAACCCTGTTGAGGTCCATTGGCTGGTGGAAGGGTGGTGGATGGTTGGGTGGAGGGGTGTGGCGAAGAGTAAAATCAACTACAATGAGACTGGAGTGTGATAGAGTAGTAACAATACAATTACAAATGTAAATATAGTAATGTGTTCTTACTAAGTCTGATTATTGCAGTGGCTTTGACCCATAATGCTTCAAAAGCATGTATATGACAATTGTTTACCTTGGAACTTTTTGCTTCCAATGTGTTCATGTGAAGGGAAACATCATCTTCCGAGTCTTCTGCAGGTGATCGTCATCCAAGTGAACCTTTTTCTCAAAAAATTCATATGCAAGCAGTTTGATGATATTTAAAAAACTTTTTAAAAATTTTAATTTTCAACTCGAAGTATAACAGTTTTAAAAAATGTAAAGATTCACTGTTTGACAGAGCATTATGGGAAAAGGCAGTGTTTAAAGGAGATGAGGGAGTGCTGATGGTTTGGTGCTGTTGTCCCTGCTGTTGCAGGTGTTGCTGCAGTTGGTTGTAAACGTTGAAGTGAAGGAGGGAGCGATTCCATGAGTGGGTGACGCCAGCAGAAGCACTTTTTTGGTTGAGTGCCCCAACCTCCATGGTGTCATTGACATTCTTGGTGTCACTGATGTCTTTGATGTTGTTGTTGCTGTTATTTTTGTGGAATGCTGTGCTGAGACTCATGCTAGATGACATTTTCGTTTCTTCACAGAATCATGTTCTGAAAAAATTTCAAATTAAAAAAATCATTTTTTCCTTTTTTCTGATACATTATTTTGTTTTATTATTTATTTTTTTTCTTTGTAAGGTTCCATTCTAAGAGGAGTTTTCAGTGTACCACAAATGTTCAATGTAATTTGAAGAATTTTGAAAACATTTGTTGGTGATTTTTTATATGGAAAATTTTCAATCCTACTCATGTAAACCCTCAGTGTAGCAAAATTTGGACTTTTGAATATATTATTGTACTTTCCCCTATTTATCAGAACTAACGTCTGGAATAAGGATAGTTTTTTTAATGAAAACTAATGCACATTTAATTGTTCACGTACAAATTCAAACATTAAGCCAAGCTCGTTTTGAAGTTTATTTAATATAAAGGTTAAATTGTTTTTAAAAAATTACTTATCGGATGAGTTTCAATCACCCAAAAAGAATACCTGAATTATCCTTCTATCAAAAAAACCTATTAAAAATATTTGTACAGAACTGCATTACAGATTATAAAAAATTACAAAGAACTTTTTGTAAAATTTGTTTTTTTCTTTCTTGGATTTTTAGGAAGTGATTTTGTCGAAAATGTCTAATTCAAAAGCAATCTTTTTTTTCAATGAAGGAATCATTAATAATTTAAAATAGGACACACAACTTACCCAAAATAGTCTATATATATATAAATGTTTAAATTTTAAACTAACTTAATCAACATTAAGTGAAAAGTTAATCTATATTGTAAACTATAACCTTCTAACAATATTAAATAAGAAGAATCTCATGGTAAATACATTATTATATCTTTGGAAATAATTTTAGTAAGAATTCAAATGATTTAATTTTTTTTAATTCTTTCTTTAGATTAAAAAAATGGAAAACTTAATTTGAACCAAAGTAAGGATTTTTGTCACAGTTAACTTATTACCTACGTCATTGATTTATAAACAAAAAAAATATTTTTAAATTAACTTTTTTTTTGCTAAACCCATTAAAATAACAACAAAAAATTTAGTTTTTTTGAAAAATCCAAAAGCAGATAAAAAACAGATGTTTCAAACAAAATCAGCTTTTTTTAAATATTTAAATATGTTATGATAATTTAAAATAAATAAAATATTCATGAACAAAAATAGGAAGAAAACCCTAGAAGTACGTTTTATGTATTCATGTTATAGTTTAGATTAAAATAAGCGTCATCGGCTTTGTCAATATTGATATTTTTAACAACGTTGGTCTTTTTTTCACTATTTTCGTCAATAGATTCATACTCCAAATCAATTTTGGGTTTGTAATTTTCATCCAACTTCAGTTTATTTTCTTCCATAATCTGTTGGTGAAGTTGTTCAGCCTTTTCTATGGCCTTGTTCTAGAATGTGATTACATATAGATTGTATATTTTGTTGAAACTTTGAAGTCATGAATGAAAATTTATAACTTAATATCTTTAAATAATTACCAAATATTAAAGTGTTAAAAAAACGATAATTATAAATGATTAAAAAACCAATCTTTAAGCGTAAAAACTGTTTACCACAATCAGTTGTTCAAAAAGCAGAGGTCGTCTGTGCACTTTTGCTTCAAGTTTCTGAATTTCCTGTTTGTATGTCTTTTCTCTCTCTGCGTCGTTCAACCTTTCGTGATGTAGTCATTCAATGAAAAACAAACTGAAGGTTGTTTTTTTCGAATGTTCAATGATGACTGAGGGCTCAAACTGCGTCCTCTTTCAACTAGAAATGTCTGGAAACTACAGCACAACCCACTTGTGGCTCTGCACTTTCTCACTCAAGCTCTTTCTGCTCACTGTCACATCGTTCACCACCGATCTTTCTTGAATCTTTAGTTTCAGCTCCTTATTTCTCAGCTTTTTCATCACCTTATTGAGACGATCCGATTTCATGGCTGAGTTTAATTTTTCGTTTTTTTTCCTGATAAAGGATTCGATAGATGTAAAAATAGCGTGCAGTTTGAGGATTGACTGAAACGCTACGAAAAGGTTAAGCTGGTCATGCTAAGGCAACTAACTTGGTGAAATTCTCCCTCAGAAAAGCAGCTTTGTTGGAATGACTGGGGATGCTATCAGAACTCAAAGTGGGGTCCCCTTTGCAAAAATTGAACATAAAACAATTTTTATCAGTACAACCCATTAGAGTCACTCAAATTCCTTGTTTACTCAATAAGCTACTAATCTAATTTAATCAAATCATTTTTATAGCGCTGATTAAACAAAGTTCAAAAGCGCTCTGCTACGAACTGTTTAAACAACAAAGTTTTAAGGGCTTTACGAAATGAAAGTAGAAAAGTAATAAAGGTGAGATTGGAGGCAGAAAAATCCATAAGAAGGCTCACAATAGAAAAGTGAAAATTTAGCATAAGTACTATTAGAAGGTATCTTAAAAAATGAGAATAAGTAGAATCACTCACTCAAAGATGCCGCTTGCCTAACACCCTGAATTCTCTTGTTTGAAAGGTCACCCATGTTGACTCAATGAGTGAAAGGGTTACTGATTGTGCAAAAAACTCTTATCGATACTGCACTACGACTTTCCAGTTTTGTTGTTTAGTTATCACCAAAAGTTACTATAATTTAAGATCCGAGTCATATGAACAGTAAAAAACCTTCGTTTTTTAAATTTAATTTTAAAAACCAGTGGGTTTAAATTTTTTTCATGAAAAAAACTTTCTACAATTAGTATGATAAAATAATAAGGACGTTGCTAAGGTGACCGTGAATCTTTAAAGGCAGTGACTGTTATTCAGTAGCGCCTAGTTTAGTGAGCTTTTTTATATAAAAAACTCGCAAAAAACTGCAATTAGTTTTTGATAATTTTATTGAATTTAAATTTCAAAAACTCGGATTTTTGATTTTTGTCGAAATAGATTCAAATTTTATAAAATTTTCCCATCGAAAACTAGAAAATGTATCAATATTTAGATTGATAATAAAACTTTTCTGGAATAAGCATGTGTTTTACTTAGTTAAATAGTCTCTTTGTATGATTCAGTGCCGCGGTCAAATTGGAGAATGTTTATCACTCAATAGTTTGTTAATGAAAAAAAATAATTTTTCCACATTTTTATTTCAATACTCAGAGCAAAAATACTTCTATTTAAGGGCGTAGGCAAAAAATGGTTTGAGCTAACCCTAGATCTAGCTTCTTTTTAGAAGTTTTAAAACATAATTTAAACTAAAAAATTCCAATACTAAACGACCCAACTAGAATACGCTTGTTGAGCGAATCTAGTTAATTAAAATCAGATCGGAATCTAAGCTATCCCTCTCTTCGATTGGTCGAAGATTTTATTTTTTGAATAGATGATTTCAAAGCTGTGAAATATTGGCAAAGCAATAATAACGCACGTCCGACCTCACTCCGACCTCACTCCGACCTAATCGCTCGATATAAGTGATAAAAGAGCCGATAAATACATATGCACACATGACCTCATATGACCTCAAATGACCTCATATGACCTCATATGATCTCATATGACCTCATATGATCTCATGACACTAAAGAGGCTACAAAAGATCATAATTGCAGTCATTGGCAGAACATTCAGCTTCGTCGTTTCGTAAGGAACTGTTGTTGCTGCCTTGTCTGAAGGGACCGCCGTTTTGAAGATGTTTGTTAGAACTGTTGCTTTCCTGCTGCGATGAACTGTTTCTATGCGATCGCTGTGTGTCCTGCAAATCAAACCAAAAAGTTGAATCACATCTGATAGGATTTAAATATAATTGTGATACGAATAATTCTATGTTAATCTGAAGCATTGACTCCAAAGAGTTTTAGACACCTTGTAGACTAACCTAATCTAGTTCGTTCTAATCGAAGCGTTTTTATAGCGCTGATCACACTGATCAAAAGTGCTAATCATTCATGTAAGAAATTCAATTCATACAATGTAGTCTTTCTTGAACGAAGCTGAGTGAACACAGGCATAGTGCGCTGCTGCTAATTAACCACACTTACGTGGGCATCTTTAGCAAAAATGGTCTTCTCCGAAGAATCATAAGAAGAAGAGGAGCGACTGCCAGGCTCGAAGCTGTGAAACATCGCGACTTTTTGTTGTCATTCGAGTGTTAGGAAAAATAAAAAACGAAATTGTTAGTGTAATTTGAAAGTAATGGGTTTTATAAAAATATTAAGTTGATACTTCAGAAAATAAGCGATAGTATGAAAAGTACATTTGAGTAATCTCACTATGGAGAAGGGTCCGGCACAAAGAGGTGTGTCTCCTTATGAACATCGTAGCTGTTCAGAGGCTCCCTGGCCTTCTTGCTTTCAAACTCCGCCACTTTGCGGTTCAGTTCTGGCAATGAAGTTGTAGCGGTCAAAAATTGCTTTCAAAAATTAACCAATTGAATAATCAATCTTTCAAAAAAATGAATTTCTTTCCATTCACTGCAATTCAATTTAAAGTGCATTTTTTTTGAAATTCAATCAAATGCACCACCACGAATCGTCACCTATGTTCATTTCATCCACCAGTGATGTCATCACGTTGGCCAGGTCATCAGTGGCTGTGAGCAGGTCACTGTGCAGGACGGAGCCGTAAGCCTTGGAGGCGTCCTGGGAGAATGCCTGCTGGAAGTGACTGCCATAGGAATAGTTCATGGGGTTGAGGTTGGTGAAAGCGCTTTGGTTGATGAGCTTGGAAGGGAGCGTTTGGGGCTGTGGCTGTTGGAAGTGGGAAAAGGGGGAAGCTCTGTCGTCGCCTTGGAGTTGCAGATTGATGGGCATGGTGGCGTACTGGTGTTGTTGCTGCAGTTGCCGTAGGATGTGTTGGTTGGGCAGCTTGTGGTTCAACTGAGACATGTACGTCAGGTGGGGCGGAGGAATGGGAGATGAAGTGGTGGTTGTGGCCATATGCTGCATCAGGAAAGCCTGCTTCTCAGAAGACAAAGGCAGGGAGGGCAGGTCCTTGACGAGGTTTTGGTTAAAAAACGGAAAGTCAGGTTGCATGGCGAGTTGGTCGTTTTCGAAGGGATAGGGGCTGCGCATTGTTGGATCAAGGCCGTCCTGCATCTGTTGGAAAAACATTTCTGAAATATATTCATAGAAAAAGCATTTGTTGAATTCTTTGTATAGCAATTCAGTTCACTAAATTATGAAAATTTAAGTCTTTTCCAAGCATTTGAAAGCAAACCTACGTTGAGTTTTTTCATAAGTTCCTCCAGCTGCTGAATGAGACCATTTCTGGACCCCTGCAAGCCCTTCATCCTCTTTTCCAGTTCACCTTGGTGTTGTCTCAACATTCGGATTTGTTGTAACAGATCCTCGTCAACATTGTCATCTTGTTGCACGTCGTTGTGCGTGTATTGTTGCTGTTGTTGTTGCTGTTTTTGTAATCGCATAATCTCTCTCTGCATTTCTCTGAAAAAATTACTTTGCGGGTTTTTTCAAAAACTTGACTGTTTTTTTTTTCAAACTTGAAAAAAACATTCAATGTGTTATTGAAAAGTATGATAAGACGACTATAGTGGAACTTTACTTGTTTTTAGCTTCCAGTTGGGAGACCAAGTTTTGGCGTTCTTGCAGTGGATTCAACTAGAGATTCCAAAATAAAAATGTCAAAAATAGACTTTGAACTTTGAAAATATCTTTTTTAGGCCATGCGACTTTACGCGAGAATCCATAATTTTGAAATTATAAATAAAATTTTTATTTTATTAACTTTTAAAAAAATTTTTGTGCAGAAATAAAATTTGGAATGCAACCATTTTGTGGTAATTTTTGAGTTGGTGGGTGTATTTTGAGATCAGCTTGTGTTCGTCATTGCCGTCTGTTAAAAATACCTGGTGCTGCAGGGCCCTGTGAAAAGTGCTCAAACTGTCGGTATATTTACAAAGTTTATTTCCGAAATTTTTTTGAATATTTGAATAAATGTGCAAAAACAAAGTAAGACAACTTTTATTGTGGTCACTCACGGTAAAGTTGCTTCCATGATGGATCGTTTGTGCCTATGATGTCTATTGATTTCAACGCTTTTATTTACTTTGCAATATTATTTGAAGTTATAGCCTAGTGATCGGTGCAAAAGTATATCAATTCACTTTTCAGCGCACAAAATGCAATGCAGGCCAGTATCCAATCGGCACTTTGACACATTCAAGCGGGGACTGAGTGAACTGCATGAAGGTAGGCGTTGCTTTCTTCCCTCTCCAAGCGTATCTTTTTATAATGCCGGTTTTCATACGTGTTTTCGTATGTGTGCCTTTATACGTCTTTCTAGAGGTACTGTGAATCATATTTCTTTGAGGATTTAGCTTCCCGATTAATAAACCATTCTAATGGAATGATAGGAATTGAGCGTACACTTTGTTCAGTTGGCGCACAATGCTGTATCACCAATATTGATTCAAGTGTACAGCGGCATACGAGCCCACAATTACAAATCGTAGATTATATTCACGCAGTAATACATACACTTGCATACCAAATAATGCATTTTAAAACATACATTGAGGCAAATAAAAACAGCGTGTGATTTGAAACATTGTTTTGTAGTCAGGTGGAGTGTGTGCTACAACGAGTGGACGCGTGTTAGCAATTCAAATCCCAAACATAAATTAATTGAAATTAGGATTAAACCAAAAACTTGAAGTTAATAGGGGCAAGAAGGTGCATAGAACATCAGGATAGAGCTCTATGTTCAACGAATTGTATTGGGACCTGGGACCAGCGCGTCGTCATTGCTGCAATAATGAGGATCATTATAAAACAGCATCAAGATGATGGAATGGCACCAATAAGGGTAGAACAGCAACAAAACTTATGGATAAGTTTTTGAAATAGAAATAAAAACGTGAATATACACTCAGAAAGTGTATGAGGGGGAAGTTGGCCTTTCAGATATAATCTGTCGGTGCAATGTTATCCGCAGGGGTCAACTTCATTAATTAACATGTATTCTATGTATGCGTTGCCAACGTGATGCCAGTTGTTTGCCTTTGAGTTTTTATTTCTCAAATTTCACTGTTTTGCGTTTCAATTTTTCGTAACAATGCAGTTCGTGTTAGTCCGACAGCTTTCTTTTTGTTCCGTTATTCGCCAAGCTTTGTACTACCTCCAGCGTCTGTCTGAAGATGATTGCGTAGTCTGTGGAAAAAATGACTGATAATTTACTGTTCTCGTATATTTTAATGTTTTCTTTTTTGGTTCGATTGTTTGCCGTGTTTTTGTAACATTTCCGGCGTATGTCTGGACTCGATCTAATAAAGACTATAAAGAGAAAAAAAAACTTGGTGGTTGCAGTTTTTGAAGAGGTTTTCTCAAAATTTTGGGACTTTGAGCTGTGAAATGAATTTACAGAAAAGTTTTTTCAATAAAAAATGTAATTTTTTTATTTTTAATTATGACCAAATTTTCAAATTTTTTTTGTACCTTATTAAAATTACTAAAACTATTCGCAATACCTTCATGAAAAGCGTTTATAATTATTATTATAATTAAAATGTTAAAAATCCTGATTGAGAATTAACTTAAGGAATACATTTACTAATCTATGGCATACATCGAAACATTCCGAAGCAAAAAACCTTCCAGAAAAAGGATGTGAAGACTTTAATAAAATTATTTTATAACCTTTTATTGGTAAAATTTGAAGAATAATTGTTTTTATTAATTCAAAATAAACATAGCGTACTAAATCCTGAAACGTTGTTTCAAGGAATTCAGTTCAAAATATTTTTCAATATTACTTTATGACGATCACCCATTGATAAAAACACCATTCCACACGATTCACAAGGAATTCAGTTTTCAACACGCATTTATCATCAGTACTCATTACACCTGTTCAGCCATCTGAAAGTCACAGACAATAAAACTCCATAATCCAAACATCTCATTGATCCCCTCATTGTCATCCTCTAGACCAATACACTCACCACTACCATCGAACTAAACGCCACCCTCATCACTATCGTAATCACTATCACCCCCCCTTCTCCCCCCCCCCCCCATCACTATCCATCATCAACCCACTACCATCACAATCCATCATCAACCCACCACCATCACTACCTCACCAACACCACCACCACCACCACCACCACCATCACTACCTCACCAACACCACCACCACCACCACCATCACTACCTCACCAACACCACCACCACCCCCACCATCATCACCAACACCACCAGCACCACAAGCACTTAAGAGGCTTCTTTCTGCTCCATCAGGCTCCTCTTTTTCTCCACCAGGAGGGCATACCTGTCTTGTAGTTCCTTGTTTCGATCCCGCTGTCGCTCCACCTCGGCATCAGACACCTACGGAGATAGAGAACTTCATAGTGGATAGACACCAGGACAAAGTTACAACTTCCAGTAGCTTATTAAGCAATCGTGAGAAGAAAAATTTTGTTTATAAACAATTAACAATTCTATGAAGGCCCTTTGGCCTTTTGAAATAAGATTAATAATAATAATAATAATTAATATTTATTAATATTATTTTTAATTCACATAAGAACATTCTCACCCACCTCGATTCTTCTGTTGGCTCCTAACACCTCCTGCTGCCTGATGCGACTGAGACTCTGCATCTCATACTCCGCCAGTTCGAGGGCCTCAGACAACTCCTTGAGGTGCTTCTGCGAGTCCTTGGCGATGTTCTGGTAGCCCGCCATGAGGATGTTAGCCTTCTTCTCCAGCTTCGAGGCAGTCTTCGCCTTCTTGAACATCAACTTCCTGTTGTTCTGTTGAGCAGCAGTAAATCGGTCAAGCCACCAACATTTCGTTCACCAGTTATCCATTCATCCACGCACGCACGCACGCACGCACGCACGCACGCACGCACGCACGCACGCACGCACACACACACACACACACACACACACACACACACACACACACACACACACACACACACACACACACACACACACACACACACACACACACACACACACACACACACACACACACACACACACACACACACACACACACACACACACACACACACACACACACACACACACACACACACACACACACACACACACACACACACACACACACACACACACACACACACACACACACACACACACACACAAACCTCCAGCTTCTCCTTCATGGCCTCAATCTTCTCGGTCTTGGAGGCCAGGTTGGCTCTGGTGAACCTCTTCTGAGAGGGGAGGTACAACACCTGGTTGTAGCACTGCTCCCAAATCTAAGGTGATGAAAGGACAAGATAGATTATTGTTATTATTATTATTATTACTATTATGGCCTCGAAACTCTATGGGGTTGATGCCACTATAATAATATTCGTTTTTGTATTGTATTGTATTGTTATTATTATTCAAAAAATATTGCAACACTCATTTTAAGGTCGTTGCCAGAGTGCCACTGAGTAATTGAAGATGAGAGACAAAGGAAGAAGTCAAACTTGGTTGTATTCCTCAATGGAGAGGTCTTCGTATCCCATTTCCTTCTTCACGCTCTGCATCTCCTCCTTCAGCATCTTTGCGCCCTGTCAATACATGCACCAAAGTCCAGAACATGCCACACAATACACCCATATACTCTTATCACCCCATCCACCACCACACTCCCTCCACCACCACACCCACATTCAAATCCATATCCATCCCAGCCATGGTCACACCAACCTCTTCAAGCTGTTCCTTGCTGAAGTGTTCATAAGGATGGTTCTTGAGGTAGTCCACGCTACGAAGCCTTTCTCGCTCCAGCTCTTGTCGTTGTTGCTTGCTCAGCTGCTGTTTAACGGGGGTGTAGATACAATACAATACGATAAAATACAAAGATTATTATAGTGGCATCAACCCCGTAGAGTTTCGAGGCCACGACAGTAAAGTAAGGCGCTCTTGGAGCTTTCACGCGCCAAGGCAACTCGAATAAAGCTTTTTAGTGTGTAGCCTTTAATTGCGAACTGACAAATACGAAGTTTAGCGGCAGTGACACTGGAAAATACACGAACGACAATGGAAAAGCGGAGGCACGCAATCCTGATTGATAATTGAAAGAGAAGATTCAGGGAGGAACAAGGAATGAGCTTCTCTGGGTACACCTACTTTAGAGTCGACAGGGGTGATGGGGTTGAGGAGGTTGTCGTAATGCATGACTGTCAGCATCTCCATCTTTATCAGCTCTTCCGCCTGCGTGGGTCAGTGTTCCTCAACCCTTCCCACTCACCACAGCCACAAGAAACAATCCACTACAAAGCCAACAATATTGACAAAGAAATGTAAACAAGACCAACTTGGTAGCACAAAAATGTGATACTTATAACACATATGCACGAGGCAAAAACCACAAAGTACCCAATGGTCACATTCTTTGAGCACAGACGTAACGTCTCAAAGGCTGTCACCTGTTGCATGTCTGTCAAGGGTGGGTCGCCAGGTCTGACCTTCCTGAGCACGTTATTGTTAATGACACCTGGCCGAGGCAGGTTCCTCTGAATCACTTGTGATCTGGTAGCAAACTCCCTGCGCTCTGTGGGTCAGTGAGGCACGTGAGAGGAGGCCCAAGTGTGGGTCTAGTGAGTCATCAAAACTAATCACATTGAATGATTTACAGATGAGAATAAGGCACGAATGATCCTGTTTTCATTAAACAGTCTGCACAAACACACAGTCCCACTCACTCTCCTCTTCAGCCAGTTGTTCCTTCTGCTTGTCGAGGTCTGACTGGTCGGGTGTTTGTTCTTCCTTCACTGTACCCTCAACCTCCGCCTCTCCCTCATCCTCCAACACCATCTCATACTCCCCCTTCGGCTGTGGAAGACTACTGAGTGCATCTTTGAGAGAGGTCTTTTGCTGTGTGTGTGTGTGTGTGTGTGTGTGTGTGTGTGTGTGTGTGTGTGTGTGTGTGTGTGAGGTTCGTTGAAGAGTGGAAAGAGCTTTGTAGAAAAACATTGTTGAGCTTAACATAGGTTTGAATGATATAAGAACAAAGCCTGATGACTTGAAAGTATCCAGACACCAACAAGCACAAAGGCAACATGACAGCAAGACCACCTCCGAGGAGTTGTCCTCCTCAATGTTGATGTTGAACTCATCCCTCATGGGTGTTTTGAGAGGTGTTTGTGCCTGCTTCCTTGAGCTCAGCTGCATGGGGGTTTTTCCACTCTGGTCGCCAGAAGGAGTTCGGAATGGGGTGGCAAAAGCACTGGGAGTCTGGATAGGCGTGTGTTGTGTGGTATCAACCAGAGGGGTGTTGAGGCCTCCCTTCAGAGGGGTGTCCATGTTGTTCATTGCCATCAAATTCTGAGCCTCCAATAAGATTTTGTCTTGTGATGCTGGTGTCTTTGGGGTCCGCAGACTGGCTAACTTCTGGGCTGCATTGAGGGAGTAGTCATTCTGCAAGTACTGAGTGGCTTCAATGCCTTCTGAGTTGTCATTCATCTCAGTCCCTTTCTGCATCTTCTTGATCTGCTCCCACTCTGTGTCCGACACTTTGGGCTGAGGAAGCACCAGCTTGCTCACCTTCCTGGCTGGTGCACTCATTCCATTCTGATTCAAAAATGCAGAAGGCAAGTCGCTTTCCTTCCTTTTCTTCAACTTTTCTGCATCCTTTTTCCTTGCAGCTGCCTCCTTCTCCATTCGCAACTCTCCGTCTAAATCTTGTTGTCGTAGCTTCTGGAAGTCCATTTTTTTGGGGTCATATACTTCATTGGAAGTATCAAAAAATCCAGGTTGAGGTTTCTTTTCGAAAGGTATCTCATTCTTATAGTCAATACCCCTCTTCTTCATTCGCCTGTCACGCAAAACAATCCCAGCCCCTCGTAACTCTCTTTTTCTTTGCAGAGAAGCCAATCTTCGTGCTTCTTCCATTTGCTTCTCTCGAGCTTTTCTCTTTGCTTTTTTACCTTGAGTATTGGCCAGACGAGCACGTGCTTGGGCCAGCATCTGCAATTCATCTTCATCCATGTCTATCGGGTCGGGTCTTGCAGGTTTTGTTTCAGGATTTGGATCAATTTCCCCAGGCTTCAGTTTGCGAGGATCTTCTTCTCCGAGCTCTTGATCTCTCTCTGACACCTTGTCAATCAAGTATTCATAGTGCTCAAGGCATTGGGCTGATGTACGACCAACGTAAGTGGCAATAGTTCTCCATTGGGTTGGAAATGTTTTAGCAAGTTGAAGTAACTTTTCTTCTTCTTCTCTGCTCCATTCCGTTTTTTTAATGCTCGGGTCTAGCCACTCAAACCACCTTGCTTTGCACTGCTTCGCAGACTTTCTATGAAGCAATGATGCTATGCGAGCCCACTGATTTGGTCCATATTTCATTACTGCTGCTTTTAACACCTCATCCTGGGTCAAAAAAAACCATGAAAACTTTTCACCATAAATCGGATTGAAAAACACAGAAAAATAAACAATAATTGAAACGGTTGACCGAATTGAAAGTTTTACTAGAGTAATTAACTATAAAAAATATATTTAAATTTGGTTACTTACCTCTGTGTTACGCCACACTCCTCCTTTAATCATTATTCTTGGCATTTTGAAAAATTGTTTTGAACAAACGAAAAATAAATGGTGCTTCTATATTTTGAAATCTTTTTTAAATACAGACGTCCAACTCATGCCAAAGCAAACCGATCTGCCATGGCTAATGCTTTATTTTAGTTATGACTAAACGAAATAAAATATTTTTCATTGAAAATGTTTAAAATTTGAAATTATATAATTTTTTAAATAGAAGTAATTAAAAAAAAGTTTATATTAGTCTTCTATTTTCAAAACTTTAGAAAAAGCTGTTCTTTCAGCTTCTTAAATTTCCATCAAATTCATCGTCTGTCTTTTCCTACATTATGCGGATTTTTTCACTTAAGTTTCAATGGTGATGCCTGCTCAGATTTTCAGTACTCATCAGTTTTCACGTCTCTCTTTTGTCTTTACTATTATGCACCGGTTACTTTTGAAGGAGAAGCGATTTTTTGAACTTTTCACTTTTTTCTTTAAAATGAAAAATAATCACTCACTTATCTAATCTAATCGAATTATTTGTAGTAGGAAAGTGCAGCTTTAGCACAAGTACTAAAGAAGGTATCCTAAAAAATGAAACAAGTAGATTTCAGTCCCTTACGAAGAGGCAACTTGCAAAGGTCAACTGGGTAGTTGGCTGAGTGATTACTTTTTATTTTTACCATGAAAGTGCACATTTTGAAAACTGATCTTTTTTGAAGATGCAACTAGAGTAAAGAGCTAAGAGTAGGAGTTAAACGCGAGAATTTATGAGTACCAAAAACTATGTGGGCATCGCTATTTGAAAAAAACCTATCTATCAAACATACTCTCATATAATCTAATCAAACGATTTTTAACGCGTTCTTTAGCACTACGTTCAAGTTACCACTTTACAAAGATCCAGACTTTATTTATTGTAATTTTTTTGTACCTTTTAAGCATATTTATCACAACTTTTAATTTTTCTAACTTCACAAAACTATAACTTTGAGTTTTACTTTTACATTTTTAAATTTTTTTTATAAAGCTTTCAAAACCTTGGTAAATTTGCTTCGTAGCAAAGCGTCTTTGAATAGAGTGTACCTTGTTCAAATGTTATATTGTAAGATACGATTTGACCACTATTTCTTTTCATTTTTTAAAACTATAAATCTGTTATTTTTAATTTTACTTCTGTTTTTGACAAAAATTGCTCATTATTTGCATTTATTTGGTTTTTTATCAATTAATATTTTGAAATCATTATAAAAATTATTGTTTTTATACTAGTTTGTTCATTGGATATTTATGATTTTTTTTGAATTGAATATTTTTTATTTTTTCATAATTTTGAACGATTGTATTAACTTTTGCAAATTACTAGTTATCTTTGATTAAAAATACTCTTCCTCTTTACCCTTAGACCAATCGTTGTGTTTCCAAGTTACATCATTTTTATTTAAGATCATTTTTTCATTTAGTATGTTTTACGGTTTAATCAAAGTTTCAGAAAAATGAAACTTGTAAAATGATTTAGTTTCATCAATACCAAGAAATTATGTTCTAGAAATAGGATATAGTTTTCTGGTTCGTGGATCATAGTTTTTTTGAGTTTGAAAGTTGAGGTGTCTATAAAAAAATTTGAAACAATGGATATTTTGTACCGATCATTCGGCAAGGAAATTTCAGGAAAAAGTTTTTTGTCACCTTCCCAAACTTCGAAAAGTTTAAACAACCTAGACTTTCTACAAAAATTGAGCGGGATTAGAGTGAGTGACGAGTCTTACTTGCCTGAAACTTTTTTCCCATTTAACTTCCAAAGAAGTTTGACGCCTTTGCATAAAAGCGTGAGCGACAAGTTTTTGGTCTTCAACAAAAGTAACAAATGTTCCGAAAATTTTTTTTGTCACATTTCCCTGACCAATCTCGTTAAAAATGAACTCATTGAAAAAGAATCAAATCATGCCTCGGGTAAAGAAAAGATAGAAAAAGAATTCAAGAAATCTAGACCGGAACCAGAACCAAAGCAACAACAGGAATGTAGTGAGACCACTGTGCAGTTCACAAGTGGTCATGAAGATGAAACTGATTCTCAAGAAGGTACTGATTTTGAGAGTGAGGATTCCGAATGTGATGATGCTGATGATGATGAACACGTTATATGGGATGATTGGGATGAGGATGATGATGATGGATACATAGCACTATCAGATTGCGTAGATATTCCCTTCAGTTCCAAGTCTTTTCCACAACAGTCATTTACTGTAGTGTCTTCTCAAACAAGTCCTTCCCTAAACTCGTTCATTTCAAATGTAAAAGAGAACTCTTTTTCACCATCATTGTGCAACAGCTTCCAAGGTCTCAATGATTTTAATACAGAACTAGAGGAAGAATTTAAAAATGCTTTATATACTTCTCCGACCTTTCATTTGGATGATCTTATAATAGTCATGCAGCAAGATGAAGAAGAAGCAGATAGTAAGGGTAAGATTATCAAGGCAAATTCTCAGTGGAGGGAGCACTATCCATCTCCGGCATCCGATGAAAAACCAACAAAAGTATGTGGTATTGTGAGTGAAAATGGGTGTTTTATATTAAAATGTGTTCAACCAATTTTAAATTTAACAGAATCTTTTTTTCAATTTGAAGAAACAAGAATTTTTGTTTAAATAATATAAATACCTTGGAAATGCTGCAGTGAAGTGCCTACCTTCGACATAGGAATGAGTATAATAAGAGGTTTTGTACCCGTTATTATGATAAGATTGGGTACCCTGCGGAGTATTTATAGCTGAATGGATTGTGAAAGAAAAATTGATTTGTCATGATGTCATCATAGAGTGGATGGGTGCACAAGCACAACCACATGTAATGCAAAAGTTTACTTAACATCCTACTCACTCAACACTTGTTGGCTGAAGACCATGCAGAAGGTAGATTAGTCATTTTCTCCTTGTCAATGAATGCAGCGAAGCATCAATGACTGAACAGCAAGAATCAGGCTCTACCTCACCCCTGCCCACCTTCAAGAGACTGAAGATGCAGATCAGCGGGAGCATCTCCGACAGATGAAGAGAGAAGAGGGTTCTTGTTCACTGCACTGCTCAATTGTGAGTCTGGCAGGACACCCTTTGAAGAATCCACAATTGTCCACTCTTTTTGTGGCAAGCATGAGTGTTTGTGGTGAGACAACAACAACTAGTAGAAGAGGAAAGCAACAACAACCACCACAGAGGAAACTTGTGTGGTGTGTCAAGATTTGTCCAGCAAGACCTTTCTGGAGAGTGCATCTTGCATAACTTCTCACCGATTGGACAGAGAAATCAAAGCAACTACAACCAATAACATTACTTATATGCCTCACTACCAGTTATATAAATGCGTACTCTGATATGCACGTGGGTGTGTGTACAAATGCGCGTGTGTGTGTCTGTGTATTGCGTGTGTGTGTGTGGGTGTGTGTGTGTGTGTGTGTGTGTGTGTGTGTGTGTGTGTGTGTGTGTGTGTGTGTGTGTGTGTGTGTGTGTGTGTGTGTGTGTGTGTGTGTGTGTGTGTGTGTGTGTGTGTGTGTGTGTGTGTGTGTGTGTGTGTGTGTGTGTGTGTGTGTGTGTGTGTGTGTGTGTGTGTGTGTGTGTGTGTGTGTGTGTGTGTGTGTGTGTGTGTGTTTATAAAGGCGATGCATACCTCAAGGTGCACTTTGGGGACTCCAACTTGAGGCTGGTGCACTTGTACGACGATGGAGGCATGGACAGGAAGGGTCCCTGGGAAGAGCTGGCCAGAGACAGCTGCAGGTTCCAACGACGCATCAACGACTGCGCTCCCATCCTATCGGCCGTTCTAACCCCTGATCACAGACAAAAAATGTTTAAATATATTTATTCAAAACAGCCCTAACCCGACCCACCTCTTTACCGCCTGAGAATTCATAATTTTCTTCTTCTTCTTCTTCTTCATCATTTTGGCGCACACAGATGATCATCGTTGATCGCTTTGAGGAATCCTTTGTATAATTGTTGATTAAAACCTTGTGCCCCTGTATAGCTTTTTGTATTCAGTGATTCTTTTTGTTATTTTGAAATATTGAATTAGCTATCATCAATATATAAAGAATATTTTCCTATTTAACTCTAGCTTATATAAATATAGACAGCGTTTCAAATATTGGCGTGATCATTTCATGCTACCATTGCTGACCTATGTTACATTTGAGACTTCAAAGATGAGAATTCATTTTTATATATACTTCCCATCCAAATTAAGCCAATAATTCACCTCCTTCTTACAATAGTTGCTCTTGTTTGCAGTTGCTTGGTAAGTTATTACTTTGGATGGTTCCTTTCCGAAGGTTTGCCGGCCTATGATTCAGGCCTTACTAATAACACTCCAAGAACAATAGTGCATCATTTCAATGCTTCAGTCCTTCAAAACATTCAAAACGTTAGGTTTCTTTGTAATCCACTGTAATCGTTTCACCTTGTTTCAAACGCTGCATTCATCAACCATGCTCTATCGACATTTCAATTTAATCATTTCTCACCTTCACGCCCATCTTGCAACGCCACGTTAGTTCCGTCGGAGCCTTCAGATGTATTCCTATTCCATAAATTCAATGCATTGAGCTCTCGTGAGTTATTTATTAGGAAATATACTTTACGCCTTCTAGTTCAAACATCATAATACTGTTAAAAGATATTTTTCGGTTAGAAATTCTTAATCTAAAATGTGGCTGATCATATTAAACTTCAACAATGAGGTTCCTTGCATACGAATAATCTCCGCTGTATCTTGACATTTGTGATTGTATATAGTCAAATCTCCTTATCCTTTTGTTCTATGTTATTGATTCGAAAAAAATAGCAAATCAGTTTTCAGTGATGATCCAAATACATGGTCCTTATATTGCTATTATGGCGTGCCCATTGAATATTTTGGTCCATTTCCAATGAGGTTTGTATTTTTTCGTTCGCCATGTAACATGAACATTTGGCTATAAGGTTTTATTCAAGAAAAAATATAAGATTTTTATTTTTAAATAAAAACTATAAATCTCAATAAGAAATAAATTAACAAACCCTTTATATTATTTTATCAAAAATATCGATCGCGTTAAATATTGAAAAGGATTTGAAAATGAAGAAGAATGAGGTTGAACTAACACAACGGAAACTAATTGAAAGCGGGACTAGCAAAGACTAAAATGCAGGATAAACCAAAGGGGGAACATTTTAATGGAAGTATTTAAGGCTTGAGTTAGAATGAAGATCGTAATAGTGTTTGGAACAAACCCACCTCAGCTCCCGACCGAGATATATTGGTCTAAGGTTCGCGAACCTTCCATAAATTGAATCCAAATTGAAAAATTCAGCTATTTCCTTACGACTCGCGAAAGTAGGCACTTGGAAAACACTCTCTGAGTTTAAATTTTGATCACTTTTGTAAAATAAGTCAGGCAAGCCGTCTCCTAACGTCATTAATATCTTCGTCAGCAGAGAAACCAGTCGAGTTCGGTTCTTGAGGAGCCAAAGGTAGCTGTCGTAGGAGGAGTTGGCGAAGTGTGGAGGAAAAGCCTCGTCTTGACTGTGTTCGAAAGCGCCTGAGTATTCCGGGAGGTCAGTGAAAAGTTTCACCAAGGGTATCAGCAGCTTAAGGTTGTTGCTGAACTCGTTGCCGCCCTGGATGATCTGCACCAGCAGAAAGGCCAAGTTGATCAGCTTGGTGAGGTTTGTCTTGTTGCCCTTGTCGTCACACAAGGATGGAGGCAGTCGGAAGCAACAGCCTTCCACCACGTGCCACTGGCTGGGACTCTCGCATAAAAAGTGAATCTCAAAGCCCTCCATGAACTTGACGCTTGATTTGCACAACCACTCCATCTTGCAGGTGTCTCGACTTGGAGGCAGAATGAGGATGAGTCTCGGAACCTCGTAGTCGGGAACGTCTGGTTGGTCTGGAAACTCATTCACGATAATTTCCAGCGGAATGGTTTTGTAGTTGCCTGTGACGGCTCTGGTCCAGCTTCCCAAGTGGTGCCAATAATCACAAACTGGCTTCCGTTTAATAGACACTCCTCTGAAGAATATTGGTCTTGGATTCGATTTTTGAAAGATCACGCACTTGGGACATAGAATGTAATGATAGGTGTTTTCTAAATCGGAATCATGGTCGATATCACATGAACGAGCGCCCTTCATTGCACCTTTTTTGAACTTTAAAAACGGTTCATAAAACATCTGATTGATTTTGGAAGTTCTAGTAGAATCGACCCATTCCTCAATGTGCAAATACAAAAAATCGATCATTTTCTTCATTATGCAGCAGGGCTTTGAACCTCTTACACAAACTCTCAGTTTATCCCCCTTGTGGTTCAGCGAAAATTTAATTTTGTGGTATTTACTGTTACCGCACGTTTCCTGCATCAGGCAGTCTTCGTTGCGGGAGTCCACCAGCGGTCTCTTGTGTCTGTCACTCAAAATGGCTCGACAGTCGCCGCAAGAGTCAATGTTGGTTTCGATGAAGCAGACGATTTGTCGTTGATAAATGGCCGGGACTGGCTCGGCCAATACATTCAAAAAATTTTTGCCCTTTTCGCTGATCACCATGTCCACTAAGTCGATGAAAAATTCTGATTTGTTGCATTTTATGCATAATTCATACGTCAGTTGCTTTTCACACTTGTCGGGTGTGGAGGTCCAAACCGAGGGGTGTGCCTCACCCTCCCTCAGCAGGCCAGGGAACATGTAGTAGCTGTTGCTGCATTCTGTGCACAGCCGATTTCTACAAAGTCTATTTCTAAGCAAATGATTCAAGGAGGCGGGTTCGATCAGATCGGAATTGTAAAAAAACTTATCAGCTTTCAAAATTTCAAATATTACTTTCTTCAAGTAGACTTTATCAACAAACACATTTTCTAAATTGCCTAAAACGTTCATTTCCAGCTTCTTCAGCCATTGCAGATTTATTAGAATGTACTTCAACGATAAACGTGGACTTTCCAGTACTATGAATCGCCCGCGTTTTTGACAATAGCGAAGCAACAAAGGAATCTGCCAAAAGACGATGTCGAAACTTCTGCAAATAGACACAATCTCATCATAAGCCAGGACGGGAGGCCCGTTAATTTGAGTTTTGCATATGGAACTCATGTGTTTGATGAAGGCCATCCAGTTTTCAGGAATGTTATTTCCATTTTTCCGCAGTGAATAGAGGCAGTTGTCGCTAGCAAAATGCCTCAAAATGGCCTTCTTCAAGTATTCCACGCACGGGTTTTGTTTTTTGTTTTCTTTCGGGAAAGGCTTTTTCGAATCTACCTCGTAGTAGCCCACCACGTGTGGGAAGTCGTTGATAGCTCTCTGCGAATCGTCGTTACTCATTGAGTAATTGGCTTGGTAGGAACTGTCACAGTTGTTTGTGCTGTTAGAGATGCTCGATACAACGGATTGCGCCATGAAACATGGCGTGGTGGCTGTGCCGTACGTGGAACTGAGGCTGAAGTCGATGCAGCTGATGTTGAATTTGGAAGATGCCTTGATGTTGAGACACCTGGACAGGATGGCCTTGGAGGTGCACAAGAAGCACGTGGAACAGAGGTTGTGTGAGAATTTGTGGATGTGGCAACTTCTCCCCCTGTCCAACACCTCCTCCAGAGCTTTAAGGGCCACCGAGAAAGTGGAAGACGATCTGAGTTGTTCCGACTTGGTGCCGACCAGCATGACGGGAGTCTCAGGGTACAACTCCTCGAGCGTTTCAAGCCACAACTCCAGGCCTGTCAACTGCCTGCTCGTCTGTACGTGCTGCAACTCATTCGGAGCCTCGAAGACCGACAAGTCTATGGTGAGAAGCACCGCATCGAACCAAAGCTCCCTCACATAGAAGTCCACCTTGTCGACATCGAGGATGATCATGGTTATGAAGTGAACCCTCCCAGCCTCATCACTCTCTTCGAACGACTCCACCACCATGTGGTCACGACTCCACCACCATGTGGTCCATGTGCAACTCTTCATTCTTCCGACCAAACTCCTGTCTGAAATGGTTCAATGCGTCAAAAGCAATACCGACAATTTGGAATGAGTTACGAGTGGGATGTTTGAAGTGAAATGGGTCTCATAAATCATCAGAATAACTCCACAAATACGGACGATTGTTGAAAAATCCATTTGAATCGTAATCAACTTGAAATCTTCAAGTAAGTCAACTTGAAAAAGTCATTCAGATAACGTGAATCAAAATGCATATAAATGCGTCTGTTTAAGGGCTGCTATACAAAAATGAATGTTCTTATATTTAGCGAAATTTTTAAAAAGTCGTAAAAATTAATTATTCATAAAAAATAAGTAACATTTTTTTGAGACATTCACAATCTAATCTAATCTAATCTAATCTGATCTGATTTAATCTAATCTAATCTAATCTAATCTAATCTAATCTAATCTAATCTAATCTAATCTAATCTAATCTAATCTAATCTAATCTAATCTAATCTAATCTAATCTAACCTAATCTAATCTAACCTAATCTAATCTAATCTAATCTAATCTAATCTAATCTAATCTAATTTAATTTAATCTAATCTAATTTAATCTAATCTAATCTAATCTTATCTTATCATTTATAAAGCGCTGATTCCACACTGTTTAAGAGCGCTCTGACCGCAATAGCATAATGGCCTCCAAGGCTACTGAAAGGCATATAATATGAAGCTTTGAAGCGTCAAGACATCTTCAATTTTAATTCAGCAGTTTGACTTCAATGACCTCTTGAAAAGCTCATCCCTACAGTATTTCTTTCACCCAAGTTACCTGTCTATCATCGTCGTCTCTGCTCACAGTCTTTTGAAAAATGTTAGCAGAAGTTGACGAGGGAAGCTACCTCGAAATAAAAATAATGGTCCACGTTTTTATGAACAAAAGAAAACAAAAATGAGCAAACTGGAGTTGAAAACATAATCAAGTATGTATTGGTTGGAGACGAATACCTGCAGATTCCTTTGTCGTCCATCAGGGCTGACACCAAAGACCTCTTTCCGGACATCGATCCTCCTACCACAGCAAGAACAATGTCTTTAGTGTCTGACACTTGTCTTGACAAGAACTGACTCAGTTCCAAAAACTCCAGGCACGCCTTGGCGTCTCGTCTGATCTCCTTGGGCATCAGCACAGAGTTGTAGTACTCGAAGAGTCTTAGACTCTTGAACAAGTTGGTCAGTGAGGGAGGCAGGCTTTTGATGGGGTTGTAGGAAATGTCCAAAATCTTCAGCTTCACCATGTCCAGCATGGTGCTTGGAAGATCCAAAATCCGGTTCTGCCTCAATCGCAGTTCCTCCAGGTTGGTCAAATCACAAATAAAATTCACGTTTTCCAGCTTGTTGCCCGATAAATTGAGTACCTTTGTGAATATTTCATTGAAACGGTTGTGAAACTAAGCTATTCATCAGTTGAATAAAATAAAATAGTATAAAAGTCTATTAGGCAATCTCCAAGCAATGAAAATAACAGACAAAACCTGAAGCTCCTTAAGGTTGGAAATGGACTGAGGCAGAGAATGCAGCTTGGGATTCTGAAAGTCAAGGCATAGAACCCTGAGATGGACGAGTTCTGCAATTTCTAAAGGAATTCTGCAAATGGCGTTGTTGCTGAGTCTGAGCACTCGCAACC
>OX387247.1:622939-640271 GCA_947562095.1 Branchellion lobata | reverse complement strand
AAGTAACGATGCGGGCTGCATCGGAAATTAATTTTAAAAAATCAATTTCAAGCGTCTCTGAAAATTTTCAAGTTGATGATTTAAGTTTCAATTAAAAATGCGCCGATACTTGTGTTTGCAAGAAGAGAATTATTTTTTATTTACTCAAAAAGTATGATCGTACGTTCCAATCAGTAGAAATGCAAAAACAAAGCTGAAGCAAGGATATTTAAAAAAACCACGCTACAAAAATTACTTTAAAAACTTTTTTTTTAAAGCTTCGAGGTGGTTTTGAGGAGAGGCTACGAAGTTCCATACTATCATGAGGCCTCTTCGAAACGACTTTCGGACCATCGAAAGCTCCGGGCCGTAACGAACAGATGCTCATTGTGGAAGCAAAAAAGCTTTTTAGTGGATGACCACTAAGTCGTATGAACCAAATGCACCGATTAATTAATTTACAGTCTTCATAAACTTGCGTGGTTCTACGAACAAAAAGCTTCTTTTTCATAAACTTCGGATATATTGTTTTATGTGCTCAATGAATTCAACAAAAAATTCTTCCGGCAGCAGGTAACTTAAATTATTTTTAATTATAATTTAGAAATATAATCCATCACACAAAGAGCCGAATTAACTTCCATTAGGGCTTTTAAAGAAAGCTTTTTCAAACATTTGGAGTAACGGCTCTGAATTAAGTGACTAAGTTGATTAATTTCACCTGATCTATCTTCTACAATTTGTTCATATTAGCATTGCTGGAAAGATAGGAACAAAAGTCATAAGGTCGAATAAACTTCCATGAAGGTGTTGGCCGCCAAGTGAAGCCCATGGACGATAAAGGTTGAACAAGAAATTGGCTTGAAAGATTGATTAATAGGGTTTATATATTTTTTACAAAGTCTTCATTAGATCAAGTCCAGACATACGCTGGAACTGTTACAAAAACACCGCAAACAATAGAACTAAAAAAACCATCATAATATTCGAGAACAGAATGTTATCCGGTTATCTATTAGTTTGCTTTTGAATTTTATTACATTCAATAGCTAACTGCTTCGATACAAGCTTGTACCTATGTCGATAACCTCCAGAGTTTTTGAACAAATCGCTTTGAGGAATTGATTGGAAATAATAACAGCTTTCCGACAATAAGATCAACAACGAACACCATGGCACACCAAATCCCCCCATTTTCTTTTCATTACTCCATTGAAATACAGTTCACAAGGTTCAAATTGTCTCATTCTCATCCTTCATCCTTCTCACTCTGGGCTCTCTTCATTCAAATTTAATTACGTCGTCTTTCAGTCTCCATCGTCTTCGCCATCCACACGCCTCTCCACTCATGCATTTTTCAATACCTTCCATTTGGAGCATTTTATTACATCAAACAAACCAACTTTCAAACCGACCAGTAGAAAAAAATCCAGCGGGACATTAAACAGTCGCCAAGAAAGCAGAGCTGGGAGTAGCAATGTCATCCTTTGTGAAAAATTACAGCCGGTATGCCGCAGAATTGGCGACTTTGGAAAAAATAATTTCAGGCGAAGATTTAAGCAGCACCTCTTGACCGCTGCGTTGGAATATTTGCTTAATATAGCTCTCAGTCGAACATATTCTCAATCGATCAAACAGCCCTGCACCGTTCGAGCTCCGATTTCTGGCATTTAATTAAAACTGCACAACTTTTTGCAGCTTTCGCGCCTTTTGATTGTCCCTCCCCTCGATGAGCATTCAACTGGGGAAGTGCAATAGTTTGGGAATGAATTGAACATAACTGATGCCTTTTCACACCTCCTCCATAATGCATATGTTTCCACATGACTGGACTTATCGGGAATTATGCAACACCTCAATGTGTTTAATTTTTTGTAATTTTTTAAACTTTTATAGACGCTTTCAGCTCTTCATATTTTCGAAGTAGGTTCTACTATTATTGCTGCTAAGTACCCCTTCAGGAGAATGAAGATTTCAAATCCAATACGTCTTTTGCCACAATTTTTAATTTTTCATAATAAATCAGTGCAAAAGAAATATGATTTTATGTAATTTTATTATCAAAAATTAAAAAAACTCACTTGTGATTTGAAAAAAGTAAAATTCAAATTAATATGGACGAACTAAAACATCAAAAGCAATGAAAGTTCTACCTTAATTCAAAATAAAATAAACCAAACGAATTCCGCTTAAAGTTCTTATTCTATCGAATTCTCTACTTCACAGGGTTCAGTTGTGACGATAACACCAACTATATAACCAAATTCGTCGCATGCCGTATGGCCTTCCTTATATACGAGGCCATGGCTCGCTTGGATGTCAGCATGTGTCTGTTCCTTGCAAGGAAAAGACTTTGTCTTTTAATTTTATTTAATTTTAAATTATTTAATTGAAAAAAATTTAAATTTTTTATGTAAACTTTCGCAAAAAAACTTTTTAGCTTTTTGAATCAGTAATAATAATCTGTGTTTTTAGCGAAAATATGTCGATTTTTTTCTATAAAATACTTTATTGGGGTTTAGTTAGTTTGGTTGTTAGGGGTGATGGCGATGAATGGTGATTACATTGGTTAATCTTGGAGGATAAATCTTAATTTAAAATAAAATCTTATACGAATATTTTAACCGTGTGAATAACTTCCTTGAATTTTTAATGGGAACGAATGAGAAGAATCCAATAAAATTTTTGAATACTTTAACTACCAAACTCTCGCCAAGAGAATTTACTAAAAGATTCCCAAAACTTAAAAAACCCGATTTTTGATCTGTTCGCAATATTTTCATATGAACTGCTCTCTAACATTATTTTTATCCTCGCAAATGCAATTCTAGTTCACCCACAAGTTGAAATCTTCTTTTGAAAATTAACCATTGAGGCCACATTAACGCAGACGTGAATTATTTAAAATGTCTCAGACGAATATATAAAAGCACGAGTTCAAAGAGAAGATGAAGGTTGATGAATGGAACCGCCAAGAATGCTCAATAAGGCTCCATTTAGGAATGACTGAGATCTTCTGCGAAACCGAAATACCTTAAAGCCTGGATCAAGCTGAGCAAACCAGTACGGAAAAGAGGTAATCCTGAGATTAAAGCCTTGCAAGAGCTAAATCATGCAAATGGACTTTCGACAAGACGTACATGCCTTCCTTCAAATAATCTCTCAATAAATCTGTGAACGAAAAATTAGAAAAAATTTTTTTGACACATTTATGTTTGAAATTGCTTTTTATGATTTTTCAAATGTTTTTCAAAGTCGTTCAAAGTATTTATGAACCGTTGTATTTATTAAAAAATTTTTAATTCTTCACTTGGGGACCTCTGTCGACCAGACTTTAAAATAATCGCATTTGGTAAGTGAAAAATCTTCAAGCTGTACAAAGTGGAAGTTTTCAACTAGGAATTTTTTAATAGAATTCTGAATTTTTATAGGCTCCAAATGAATGGCGTTTTTATAATACTTTATATCTTGCTTATACCACTAAAAAGTTGTTATCGGTCACGAAATGTTCAAAACGTATACAACCTCCAATACTTTTATGAATTTCGAAGGAATTCGCCAATCTCAAGGTATGTGCCTTAAAATGCCAGAGTCGATTGTTTTATGTTGTAATAAAAAGCAACTTTCAAAAGTTTGAACTGCGCGCTTGCCAGAAGTCACCTGCTTGTATTTATTGAAGTGATAGAGCATTTAAACACCCCTCAAACTTACATAAGAGCAGCACAATAGAGCCTTCACCGGCGACATACATTGGTTACTAAGAACATATGAGTCGAAAACATTCGCAATTTGTACTTTGAAAAACACTTTGAAGCAATTCTCGAAACTCAAAGGCTTCTCGGTTCCTTCATATAAAGTTCTTTGTAAGTAACTAACATTCATTTCAGGAAGGTTTAATAATATTAATAAAACAGTACAACTATCAACACTCATTTGATGTAGGCAGAAGCTTTGACAATAGTGAATGAAGAGTCATAAGAATCTGACTTTTGAAGGATTTAACCTGCCTTACACACACCGGTGAGTTGATTTATTTTTCCGAAATAAGTTCATTATAGTTTCATAAATACACAACTCTTTCGTGCTTTCGACACAGTCTCTCTAGCTCGCTCCTCACTAGCTATCTTGATCGAAGCTATATCACTTGTTTGTTATTTTGTTTCCAAGCTATCGTAGTCACAGTCACTCCGTTGAACCTTGATTGACACACTGATTGGCTGTTGTATTGTAAGCTTACGTGCTTTTTATGTCTCTTTCATTAATCATCCATAAGCACGTTGAAACAACTGAAAACGTTCCGTGTTGGATACTCCAGAAATCCATCATTGCTTTGGCTGAGGTGATGTGTAAACTTTCAAGTTATTTTGTTTTAGAAAGATTTAGACAAGTTATAGTCGATAATTCATGTTGAATTGCTGTAAAGTTATATATAGAACGATCAGCTATTTATCGTATCGAAACACACTCAAAAGCACCGATCGGTTTGTGATACTTGGTGTCTGAATATTTTAACGGTGAATAAAATAGGTTTAAGACACATATACCCCATCGACTCAAACAGGTTTGTCTAAACTTACAGCGAAAAGTCTATTTGAAAAGGTTGTGCATGGGTTTATTGATTACAGCCCCAGGTTATTTCATGATGAACAAGTCTTTACAGAATGGACATAACAGAGCTGTACCACATTCGTAATCGGTTTATGATTAATTGAACAAGATTTTTACAAATTTGCAATTAAACACTCATTTAGGAAAAATTCTTAAAAAGCTGATCTATTGTTCGTATATCGCTTTTTAATCGCGACTATTACCACAACTTTAAAATGATTTCGCCAATATTTCGGTTGATTGTGGCTTTTTTGAATAACACCCTGAATGAAAAGTCAAAAAATCGGTACGTTGGAGGCAATAATTATACGAATTAAGGTGCTTTTTTGGAAAAAAAAGACGTAAAAAAGAAGACAAGCAATAAAGATAATATAAAGCAGTAATGCCATATTATCAGTACAAAGTGGTGGTTGAAGGTGTAGTAAGTGCGCGAAGAATGTCCATGAAGAATGTTTGTCGAAGAATTAAAAAGAAATTGTGATAAGAGAGTAAGAAGTTGACTTTTATTCATATTCTCAGAAACCTTCCATTCCTTCGAGCAGTATTCAAACCTGGTCTCTCTTCCCCACACTGAGAGTATTTGTAGTTGAGCTGCATAATTAATCTCAAAATAAATCTTCTCAAAAGTCTCGAATTGCATACACCCAGCCAAATTTTATACGTCTATGCAGTGGGACACATTAGTTTATGGCAGATAACATTAATAACATTATTTTTTATTTGTTTCAGATAAAAATAATTAGGCTATAAAAAGTCGATAAAAAGACTTCATTGTGCCAAGAATTAAACACATTCACAGCTCCAAGACTATTAACACCTAAATGCAGTGACTTGTAGAAGTCGAAACTTGGCGGCATTGTTCAGAGCGGATCAACACCTTTCCGAAAACTGCCCAAACGACCAAATGGCTCAGAATCAAAAGGTGCACTACTATGAAATCCTAGACAACTACACAATATGGCGACTGGAGACTCTGCAAGCCACGCCCCCTTCTAAGCAGCTGTCACTGGCTCCCTTGCAGAGCCCCTCCAAGCAGTCATCATCTTCCACGAAGTTTCCGGCCAACATGACGTGGCAGGAAAAACTGGAAAAGATCAAAGCCTCCATGTCTGTGCCCAACACGCCAACGAGGAGCAACTTCTCCACCCTCCCTCCACATCTTTCCTCTGCCCTCTCCTCAAACCTACCTTCAAACCTCTCTTCAAATTTGCCTTCAGGTCTGTCTTCAAGCTTTTCTCCTACCCTTTCCTCCAACATTTCTTCCGCTCTCTCTTCTCTTTCCACGCCTCCTTCGGCCCTCTTGACTCAGTCCCATGACGTTCCAATGCACAAGAAGGTCAACCTCCTCAAGAACCTGGAAGCCATGCGGGAAGACATCAACAGCAAGATTGAACGACTCAGGCTTGAGGTGGAAGGTATGTACGTTCTCAACCTCAATCATTCATGTACTTACAATACAATACCAGTTCAGTAAATATTATAGCGGATCTAACCACATAAAGTTGCATGGGTGATTCAATTCTGATACACTATCGCCATCAAAAGCTACACAGCCACTTAAAACATTATTTCACATGTACTTTGTACATTAATTTCCACTCAATTATAATTGAAGTGCCTTTAGAAATTCAGTTCGCTTTTCATTTATATGTGACCTCTTGAGCACAGCGTGGGGCATGGCTGCTCATGTATGAGCAAATAAACTCAAGGTTGACGAATTAATTTTAGGAAAAATTAAGGCTGAAATCACCATCATAAAAGTGAGAAGTTTGTTTTATTACGTATGCGGGAATAACAATGAGGGATTAAAGTTAGGAATGGGCCGATAGACCGACTGATTTATTCTGAAGTTGATATTGAGGGTCTGAAGGAAACTCAACTCTTGAAGATTCCGACTTAATGACTGTAATGACTATTGAAGAGCTTCGACTAACCTTTGTAAGAGGTAATGAAAGTAGATAAAAATTTTGCCTAAAACGAGTGCCATTTTAATTTCTTTCAACAATCCGAAAACACAAAGACACGACAAGCACGCCCATGATGACCTAGATAGCTTGGTTATCTAGGTCATCATGGGCGAGTTTGCATTCCCATCACGCATGCTCCATGGTGCATGCCTCATTTCAAACCACTTGTGTTCTCATGGTTTTGGTAGCAGCACATTGATTCTCTCAAAAGTGTTGAATTATTGTGAGCACCGCTTCAGCGTATGCATAGTTATTAATCAATACGCTGGGGTATGATTCATACAGCGATTTAATAGAAGCGCTATCAATCAGCGTTATTCGAAACTCCATTCAGGCCACATTAATCAAGCAACGATATAAAATATGTAACGAAAATACAATATATCCAAACACCCTTAGAAATAATTACAAAAAAAACAATGCGAGTGAGATAAAACTTTCAAAATTGTTGATTTAGATAGCTCAGCGAGGCATATTGTGTATGCCACTCACAATAGACTGTAATGCAGCTTAATGGCGTGTTAGCCAGGTTCGTAAGTTGATAGCAGATATTGAAATCTATTTTCAAATCGAAATGAATATGCAAAAAACTCATTAGTATTCGATTGATTCCGAAATGTTATCTGTCACTGCTACAAAATTCGAGGCCTCACAACACCTTCAGGCGAAGAGCCGGAAAGGAGGGATGTGACAGCAAAGGCGCTGCCTCCAGTGAGTACTGAGTGTGGAGAGGCGTGCAAGCAGGAGCTGAGTCTGCTGAAGCAACAGGTGAGCGTCCTGAAACTTCAGCTGGAACGAGTGAAAAAAGATAAAGAGAACATGGAGACCAAGAGTGATGAGGTTGGAAACTAGTCGTTTGAGGATGGTCGTTTAAGATTGAAAGTTTGGAGGAAAGTCATTATAAAATTTTCATGTGTTATAACTTTTTGAAAAATAGTTCTCCTTCTATTTAACTTGAATACTTGTATCGTACTTGAGTTTTTTGTCGTCTTTTTGTACCTTTTCCGAATTATTCTAAAACATTAATCAATATTTCTCGTTCCAGAAAAGTATTGTCAATGGCGACCAGTTCGTCACTAAGCTGAACAACGAGAACAAACTGCTGCAAGAGAAGTTGAAGATGACTCTGGCCAAGCTGAGTGAGATACACTCGCAAAAGCTTGCCCTCGATAGGGTGGGTTGGTGATACAAATTTCGTTCGAGTGATATTTTGAAATTTTAAGCTAGTCCAATCAATGCATTCATAAGACAACCTTTCAGTAGTTTATAATGGAAGTTTACTTTCAAAATGATTCTTTGGTTATTAAGTTTTTTTTCTGTTCTATAAGAGGTTTGTGAGAGTTGTCATTATTTGAAAGATTATTGATGAAAATGTGATTCAATCAACAACATCCACAGAAGTCATCGCTGCAACAAGGTTACAACAACAACAACAACAACAACAATCAGAGCAACGACTACAACAACAACATGAGCAACAGCTACAATAACAACAACATGAGCAACACTTACAACAACAACATGAGCAACAGCTACAACAACAACGGCCGACTTCAGCAGTTGCTTGACGAAAGGGTGTATGCATTGAAGCGGGGATTGAGTGGTACAAAGAGTGTGGCGGCTTGTCTGAGGCAGGATGTGCTGATGCTGGTGCAGTGGATGAATTCACAACTACAAGAGGTACACAGTTACAAACAATACATATCAATAACGACTCTGAAACTGAATCACCTTCCAACTTATATTTTTATGTTCACAAAAAATTACTCTGAAATTATGCAAAACCGCCGGAAAAAAAACAATAAAAAAGTATTTGAATCGAGACAATTGAGTTATTGTTCGAATAAAAAGTATTTTACGATGAGAGTGGTACAACAGACCACACTTGAGAAGTAGCTCAGGCCTTGACGTTTCAATTTTGGAGGTAAATAAAGCAAGGTCTGTCTGAAAGGTCCGTCTTTGGCTTTCTTTCGAAACGATGAGATAATTTTGGGAATCAACTGATCAGAGTTAGGTCTTCGAACAATATTTTTTCTATAATTGAATTATTATATTTTTATAATTTTTTACGATAGATTTTTGATGCTATATATTTCAAATCTCCGCCTGGTTAAGTAAACTTTATTTCATATAAAAATGTTATAAATTCGTTTTTTAAACTTACGAAACAAAAATAACCAAACGATGTAAGTGTATTTCGAAGCTAACGTTAGCAACACTTTAACAGGGAAAGCAGCTCTCAGAGAATCTTTCTAGACAGAACCTGAAAATGGCAAAAGCTATTGAAGATGGTGGCGTTAAAAGTCCTAAAAATGTGCTCTACATAAACGACAAGGCTTCGCCGAAACAACAAAGTGGGGTTAAGTGCAAGCCTCCCGCACCTCCTCCCAAGCAGAAGCCCGCCAGAAAAACTAATGGAGTGATGAAGGCCACCTCCAACACCGTGCACAATAATAGCAATAATAATAATAATATCATTAATAGCAATAATAATAATAATATCATTAATATCAATAATAATAATAATAATAATAATAATAATAATAATAATAATAATAATAATAATAATAATAATAATAATAATAATAATAATAATAATAATAATAATAATATTAATATTAATAATAATAACGTGAATAGTGATAATATCAATAACAACATCTACAAAACTAATGGCGACCAAAACAACCACAACAACAACCACAGCAACAACAACCACAACAACAACAACCCACTGAACGATAAGCTCACAACACTATCTTTGAAGGCCAACAGCCACCCCGCCAACAATGCGCCATCTAACGAAGAATTTGAAGTTAAAAGTTCAATTGGCTCGGAATTCGAGTCTGCTAGCATGACCAGCTCCGAAATAAACTCCGAAAGAGTCTCCAACCCTCAAGGACAGTCCTACTCCTCCTCGCCCTCCTCCTCCATCCACTCACACTCGTCGATCCTCAATAAAGACGAACTCAAGGCGAATCAAATAAGAAGTGAGCTATATTTCATTAAAAGTAGAATTAAATTATATTTAAAAAAATTTAAACTCGAAATTTCTAGTTTTCAAAACTGAAAGATTGAAGTAGATTTGAACATTCTATGGTTTCTTCATTTGTCTGTTTCCATCCATTCTCATCCCATTCCGTCCAACCGTACCCCTTCCATTTATTCCTATCCTCCCAGCCAATCTCACATTCCTCCAGACAACATAAAAGTACACTGTAGAATCCTTCCTGCCCTGGAAGACAGCCAGCCAGTGGTCACTGCCTTTGAACACAACAACGGCATTCAGGTGTACATACAAAAAAAAAAAAAAAAACAAAAACGAATATTTTTATAGTGGCATCAACCCCGTAGAGTTTCGAGGCCACTCAACCTCCTACTCATTTGAAAACATAGTTTGTAATAATAATAATAATTAAAAATTGATTCGTCTCAAACGCTTGAAGATTCAGTCCTCACTAAAAGCCCAAATTTTCATTTGTTTTTCATTATTAGGTACTGTACAAAAACCGGGTCAAAAGTTTCGAGTGTGACTCTATTTTGGAGCCCTGCCAAGAATCGGTATTCTACGAGAAATGAACCAATCTACTGATAATGTTTTCAAAATGCTTTAATACGTTACTACAGCTTCTTTAATAAAAATTTTTTAAACTTTTTTTTTTAATTTTTCAATAAAAAAACTCTATAAAATGGATTATAGGTGATGAGGTGGATGGAGGGAGCCATAGGAAAGGCCATGCAGGGGCACAACTCCTGCCTTTTCATGTACGGACAGACCTCTTCTGGCAAGACCTTCACCCTGGAGGTGTCTTTGACATTATTTCGCTCGTCAAACCACTCTTGTTTTTGAAACTTCAAATATTAATACTGGCGAACTCTCGACATTTTTTCTCTTTGTTACGTTGTTATCAACACAAAAAACATTGTGAATTACAACACCGTGCAACATTGCGAATGATAACACCATGCAACATTGCGAATGATAACACCATGCAACATTGTCACATCTTGATTACCACAGAGTTACAGCTTGGTTAACATTTAGTTACATCTTGGTTACTACCTAGTTACATCTTGGTTACCACTCAGTTACATCTTGGTTACCACTCAGTTACATCTTGGTTACCACATAGTTACATCTTGGTTACCACGTAGTTACTTATCGGTTGCCACATTATAGCATCTTGCTTGTAACAGGGCAGCAAGCAGGAGACTGGCCTCTTGCAGATGTCGTTGCAGAAGTTGTTGCACGCAGGCGAGGTGTTGTGTTCTGTTGCCGAACTCAACAACGACGTTTTCAGGTGTTACTACTTTCCCAACAACAAATACAATTGTATACGCTTAGTATTATTGAATACGTAATTATACACAAATAACATGGAATGCTCGACTTTGATCTGACTTAGATCGGACCTTCTGTGAATAAGTGAAGTAAACGATTCAAGAGGTCTCACGAGCACGAAGATAACGTTTCACTCTAACTAATAGACGTTTGAGGTGTACTTGAAATAGCTTCAAACGGTTTCCAATGGTTTCCAATGGTTCCCAATGGTTTCCAATGGTTTCCAATGGTTCCAATGGTTCCCAATGGTTTCCAATGGTTTCCAATGGTTTCCAATGGTTCCCAATGGTTTCCAATGGTTTCGATGGTTCCAACGGTCTCCAACCTTTTTCGAGTCGAGTGAAAACTCACGTGAATCTAATCATACTTGTGCTTAAACTGTACTTTCCTACTGTGGTCCGCCTTCATGGAGCTCTTCTTAAACTTTCTTCTATTACTTCTCCACGTTGTTTTCTTGAAGCTTCAACATTTTATGTTTAAACAGTTTTCAGCAGAGCGCTCTTGAAAAAAGTTTAATCAGCGCTATACAAATGATTAGAGAAGATTAGATAAGATTAGCGAAATTAAAATTCTAAACACATCAAACTGCTCTTCTAACATGCTCGTGCAACTTGTTTATGGTTGTTTGAACGTCTGCCGTATTGAACAGGGATCTGCTAGCGGAGGACGCGAAGAAGGCGAGAGTGGAGACGAAGCAACTGCCGGACGGGAGCATAGGTCTGCTGGAGTGGATAAAGATCCCCGTCGCCTCACTCGAAGACTATGCCAAGGTGCACAAAGGGGCTTTAGCTGTTCATTTGCACGAATTATTTTCATTTTCAAGTTAATGATCGCAATTCATATTTGATCTTCCTCTCATTAGTGTTTTTTATGATCAATTTATGCCTTTGAATTTTGCCTTTGAAGACTAATTTATCGGTTGTGAGAACTTTATTTTTTGAAAGCTTTGTTCTGATATGAAATTTGGTTTCTAAATAAGAAACACCAGGCTATATTGGTGGTTTGGTTTCTAAATAATTATACCACGAACTGAAGGTTTTGAAAAGAGTGAGTCAGTTCCGTAAAGGCCATATGACGACATTTTCCCATCTCGTGCACGTCTTCTACATCAACAGCCAACTCCCCAACGCAGGTTCGCATTTCATGAGAAATGAGTCGTTAATTAAAATGCCAGTTTAAATAACCAAGTAAATGAAAATAACGATTAAGTTGAAAAATTTTCTTTTGAGAGCACATTTGAACCGTAGCTAAAAGGTCCCTTACAAATGCATTGATTGAATTATAGAAGATTGAATAAGATTAGGAACAAATCTCATTTCAATTCGTGTTTATTCTCACACTTGACATTTGTGCCTTCCAGGGAAGCTGGTGCTGGTTGACTTGGCAGGCTCAGAGAGGATTGAAAAGCACAAACTGACCAAGAGTAACAGCAAAGAGTACCAGATGGCCTGCAAGACCCTCGTCTGCGTGGGAGACGTGCTGCAGGCCCTCAACTCTAGGCAGTCCCACGTGCCTCATCGTAGTTCGAAGCTCACACACCTCTTGCAAGACTCCCTCCGTTCGTATTCTCTTATCAGCCTTCGAGCGTTATTCTGTTGAGTGCATGCTTTGTATGTGGATAGTCATTTACAATTGACGGTATTTTGTATTTAAACTTGGTGTTTTGTAATGAATTTGCACCTGCACGTTTTATGCCAAATTATGCAGAGTCGAACAGTGTGGTGGAGTTGGTGGTGCACATAAGAGGGGACGAAGAAAGTGCTTCTGAAACCACTGCCACGCTGATGTTTGCCCAGAGGATCAGGGCAATCGACAGTCCTTCCAAGGCTCCCTCAAGCCGAAACACCTCCATCGCACCTAAGCCAGACGTCCTCAACACCTCCATCAGACCCAGGAGACCTTCCCCTTGCACGGGCCTTAAATCCCCTGGTCCCATGTCACTCCCCCCTCAAGATTTCAGTCCTTTCACTCGGAAAAACTCATTCAGTTCCGACAAGGGATCGGTTAAGAATTTCCTAGCAACCAGAAGTTCTTTGAGAAAAGAGGTTGTTTTTTTTTCTTCGTAAATTACTTAGTAAGTAATTATAATGAAGCTAATTCATTTTCACTTTTTTAATAATCTTTCAGACAAAACCTTTCAAGCCGTCCTAAATTCCCAAAAGCCCACAAGATCTTACTTTTGAGTGTTTTAAGTAAAGTAATATATCACTGAATCAAAACATTTCTAAACGCTTAAGTTCATTTTCAAATTGAAAGTATCTAAAATCGCTTTTTAGTTAGTTTTTCTTCGTATTTAGTATGAAAAAATTGTTAATTTACATCATTCTAATTTATTTTATGCATTTGAATTAAATTATTATTATCGTAATTCTTTTTAAATTATGGTTTAGTTTGCAGAATTAACTTTGTTGTATGATTATTACTAATTGTCTTTTGAATGTTTCATGTTTTTAAACGTAGGTCCCGTTTTCTTCAAAATAATAATTCTCACAAAAAACCTAAAAGTAAATTAACAAAACCGCTTCCTTACCCGACTCTTTCAAATTCTAATAATGAACTAAACCTCTCTTAATTGAACACCAGGTCACTGAACAATAAATTTCTACACATTTTTAATCTTCTGACTATTTCCTCTATTGACTTTTTAGGTCTAACTGAGACATGGCATGAAGATGCCACTTCACCCTCCTTACTTTCTGCTTCTCCTTCATTTCACTCTTTTATTGAATAGGCTAGGTCTCTTACAAAACCTTTTTCTTCTTCTCATTCCTCTATGGTGGCATTTCTTTGTTCTATAAATCTAAATTTTTTGCTTCTAACATTCATTATCCTCCTTACTCTACATTTAAATGTCTATTTTCGTCATCTTAATCATCTAATTTCACTTTTGTTATTGCACTGATTTATAGGCCTCCTACTTCCTCCCTCCCACTTTTCCTTGAAGAGTTTTCAGTTTTAACTGAGACTCTTTATATGCTTTCTTCCCCTTTTTGTATTTTGGGTGATTTTAATATTTCTCATAATAATAAATTGAATCCATATTCTTTAAAACTGAATAATATTTTTGATCTTTTTAATCCTACACAACATGCTAATCTTACAACACACACTGCTGGGAACACACTTGATTATATAATCTCTTCTTCTTTCACTAAACCACCCATCTCTGCTGAATCTGTAACTTTTTCTGACCACCCATCTCTGCTGAATCTGTAACTTTTTCTGACCACCCTCTCATTAGTTCCTCATTCACTATTCCATCTTTTCCAATCTCCCACTTTAAGATTAATAAAAGGCCTTGGTCAAAATTCAATAAAAATTCCTTCATAAATTCTTTCTTTCAGTTTTTTTTAATCTTTTTTTTTTGACTCCAATCTTTTTCTAACAGCCTTCTATGTATTTTAGTAAGTCTTCTCGCTTCATTGAATCTCTTTCCTCAAATAATATTTCATCGGATTTTTCACTCGCCCCTTCTTCTACCATTCATACTTTAGTTTGTTTTTTTTCCTTTATAATCTTGATTAGATCAAGTGCAGACATACGCCGAAAATGTTACAAAAGCACGACGAACAATCGAACTAAAAAAAACATTATAATATACGAGAACAGAATGTCATCGGTCATTAAAGTCAGCATTGAACTTATAACAAACGGCAAGAAAAAAAAAAGAATAAAGGTTTAAATTAAAAACGAAGAACAATGAGTATTATGAGCTTATTGAGTATTGAGAAGACGAGGAAGGAATGTTTTGTCTTGGAAGGAGGAGTAAATTGTTTTGGTGTAATTGTGCGTTCGTCTCCGCATATCACGGGATGTAGACTTGGCAAGTGGGACGATCTGATGGAGTACATGGTATGGGTTGTTGGTAACTCTTGAGAACAAGCGTTCATTAAGAGATTCAAATATCGCTTTTATTTTAGGATAGTTAGAAGGAAGGAAGTTAAGTCTCATAAGTTTATAAAGTAAAGATTGGAGTTGTTTTATATGTTCATTATTGGCAAATCCACACCATGAAGGTGCTGCATATTTCAAGCGAAGTATAATAAGAGATTCCGTTATATCATATAAGTTAGGACTCTAAATTCCATGAGCCCTAATTATTTTAGGCGCATGAAACTTTTGGTAGCATTTAGTAATAATATTAAAAAGGTTCCACCTTTGACTCTTCACTTTCTCTCATACCACAAATAAAATCTGTAGCTGAATCATTTTTTTTCATCTTCGCCGTATTAACTGAAACTTGTCCTAGACAACCCAACCCTAAAACTACTAGTTTCTTTTCTTATTTTGTCCTGCTTTGACTATTGTAACTCTTTATACTATCGACACCCAGAGACCACGTTACACCCTCTCACCAAAGCTTTTAATAGCGCCGCCAGCTTAGTTTCTAGCACTCATAAATTCTCTCGTCTTACTCCTACCCTTATCTCTTTACACTGGTTGCCTTTTGAAAAAAGATCAGTCTTCAAACTCTGCACTCTCATTTTCAAAATAAAAAAAACAACTTAACTTAACTACTTAGCTGACTTTTTTAAGTTGCCTTCTCGTAAGGGACTGAGATCTTCTACTTATTCTTATTTCTCAAGATACCTTCCAATAGTACTCATGCTAAGTCTGCACTTTCCTACTGTGGGCCCCTTCTATGGAACTTTCTTCCCCCCAATCTCACCTCTATTACTTCTCTACTTTCATTTCGTAAAAGCCTTAAAACATTGTTGTTTAAACAGTTCGTAGCAGTGTGCAATCAGCGCTATATAAATGATTTGATTAGATTAAATTAGATTAGATTAGCATTGTATCCAATGAGCCCTAGATACGGTCATTTTTATAATGTATTATTCAAAGTACGTTTTATAATCTGAAAAATAAGTAATCTTCTTTGTATCTGTTACTTTTGAATTTGATAAAAATGTGTTTTTAAAGAGATATAATTCATACAAGAAAGAAAGCATGGTAAAAATTTAAAAATATGATTTATAAAATTCGGACAACTTTTCATTTCATTTAAAAAACGTTTGAATGAGGAAATATTGAATGAAATTCAGTTCGAAAAATTTTTGCATTTATAATTAAAAAAGCTTCTTGGTACAAGTTATAACAAAATCTACTTTTAAATATAATAAATATATTTAAGCATTAAAGTTTAATGTGGAGTGTTGCTATCTTTAATATAATTCCAATAGTAATAAAACAATTCGTTAGCTCTACTTGAGTTTTTCATGAAAATTTTACTGAAAGTTTAATTATGAAAAACCTTTTAAGATAAATCATTCATGTAATAATTTTTAAAAAATTATTTAAACATAAATAATCAACTTTAAAGTTGTTTTAATTTTGATTATTTTTATTAATTTTTCATGGAACTAACTACAATCGAGTTTCAAGTTTCAAAAAGTCGAGATAACCTATTATGAGAAAATGTCTATTATGAAAAAATAATTTTGAGTTGATTTTAGTTTCGGAAGCATATATAATAGAGTTTGTACATTCACTTTTTTTATAATTTCATAAATATTCACATTTGGTTTTATATATTTCATATAAATATATAAAAATTGCTCAAAGTTTCAAAATGGCTGATCCAAACAAGAGAATATCAGAACTAACGAATACCGCAATCAAGTTTTCAGAAGTAGACCACAACATTCCCTTTAAAAGGCAAACAAAATATTTCATGAATAATTAATTCTTTCAATTGGTCAGTAAATATAATGACTGACAACATTAAATAATTCATTTTTCACACTCAACTTTTCATCTTTATTTTTAGAATACCATGAGATTGAGTTTTCTAGTTTTCATCCTTTTAACTCACTATCACAGGTATTTGAGGGGTTCGAAGGAAATCTTAAGAACAGCAGACTACTATTTGCAAGCCCACCAACTTGAAAATGCCTTCATCCTCTACTCCAAATATTGCACGTTGGTCTTGAACTAAAATAAAAAACAAAAAAATTATATTTAAATGAAAATTGAATGTCATATGAGAATAACCCTGAAGTTGGTAAAGGAGTTTCAGAACTTTCGTTTTAAACCTGTATTTTATTTTAATTTTTTTTGTAGATTATTTGTTGAAAAATTTCCAAAGCATCCAGAGTATAAACCATTAACTGCAGAAGAAAAAAAACTCTATTCTGTGGTGGGTCAATTGTTTTTAAACAAAAAACCAATTTCAAAATTGTCCAGTGTATTTCCTTCAAGGCACAACCTTCCTCAATATTCAATATCTCTCCAGAACTTGAAGGATTCTTTCAAAAAAGCTGAAAGTTTGAAGCAAAAGTTGCTGAAGGTTTATCAAGCTGAGTATGACAAAAACAAACAAAACCAGAAGGTTTTTTCATTAAACTCATTTGAAAATCCTTCGATAAATGGCCATGTTTTTTGCATTACTTGGTTGCTGGTGTTTCAAAGGTGATTCTATTTGTCTATGGTGATG
>OX387247.1:580439-617939 GCA_947562095.1 Branchellion lobata | reverse complement strand
TCTATCTCTTCTCGTAATTTTGGTTGTTTAATGGATTTTCAAAATACGCGTGATTCTCGACTATTTGAATTTTTTCCTCGTCCATTTAACCCTTTCAAGATCGACCCAACCCTTCTCTTGTGGCCTATTGCTACTGCAGCGTAGACATTGCTTTTATCCGAACCTTTAGTAGTTTTGTTGAGTTTTTACTTCTTCATAATTTCCCGCCAATTCTTATTGTAGCCACATTGCTCGACCTTTTGGCCTCAATTCTTGTCGCGTCATCCCGCTGTATCGCCTGCCTTATTGATTGCTATGTTCTTTTCTTTATCATCTGCCTTGCGGACTTTTGCATTTTTGGCGCTCTTGGTCCTTTCAGTACATTTTGCTTCATCACACTCGAGGACTTCATGGCGCCTTGCAAAAGTCTTTTCAAGGTCCATGATTTCGTTTGAAATTATGTTTATTGCGTTTTTGTTTTGAGCTTCAAACACTTGTGTTGTTACGCCAGGTTGGTTGTTGTTATTGTTGTTTTTGCTCTTGTTGCTGATCACAATGGATTCACTCTTGGCAGGCGTAGGTGGGATTTTTCTGCAGACATTCAGAGATTTTTTTCTTTTTGTTTTGTTTGTTTTATTCTCTGATAGTTTTGTGTTTGGAGCTGTCGTTACGGCATTTGTTGCCAGATCGTGAAGCGTAGTTGCCACTGCATCTGCATCCACGTCTTCAACAGCTGCAGCGCTGGAATGTTCCTTGACAGAGATGTCATTTAAAACATCCTTCCTACCAGTTGACGAGTTTCTCTTTGCTCTGGCCTTCTCTGAAGTGACAAGTGGAGAGATGGTGGTGTGGTTGTTATCCTTCAACGATGTCCTTGTCTTCTTGCCGTGTATTCCTACGTAGAAATTATTTTTTATTTTGTTGGAGTTTTGGTGTTGATGGTGACTGGAATGGTTGTGATTTTGAGGTAACGGTGGATGCTGCTTCGAAAACCTCTGTGACTCCGCAGACGCCGATTCACAACTCTCGTAGTTGATTTGAGAACTCTCGAAGCACACAGACACCTCTGGAAAGCATAAACAAGGAGTAAGTGTGAAGCAAGGAATTGCACCTCGCTTCAAAGCGAATGATATCTCCAAGATATATTCCAGAATTTCTAATGTTTAAAGTTTTTTTTATTTATTTCATAAAATATTTTTTTCAAACCAACCACAAACTACACATCAACTTTTCCAATAAAGTGATTATTTTTGTGCAGTAAAGAACAGTCATAAAGTGTACCTTTCACGCAGTAGAAGCAAAATATGAGCTTTCGAAGCACAAAAAGTCCATATCCGAGTTATTAGTAGTAAGACTTGTAAAATGAAAAATTAATGAACCGAAAGCTTTTTCTTTTGAAATAAACGTAAAATCTCGAGATTAAAAAATTCCTGAAAAAAGAAAATTATTCGGAAAATAGTCACTTTAGCTAGAAACAAATTCAATTTAACAAAGAATTGCAATTCTCTAACAACCAAGTCACGCGTTTCCAATGACGAAAATACGTCGCAGTCTGTAAACTTGGTGATTTCGACGTCCGAATGTTCATAAATTACTTTGTTACTATGACATTTTAAGCGCCATAAAAACATTTAATTTTAAAGGGTTAAAAGTTGAGAGTAATTCTACAAATTCGGATTTATAGACGCCATGAAATTAATGGTGGTATGTTAATACAGTAGCAAGAGTAATTTTTTTTAATAAATATTCAAAGCGTGAAAACTCAGAACTTTTCGTTTGTCGACATCGTTAAATCAGCATCTTTTTATTAACGCCTTCAAAGAGTCATGCTTTCAAGTCGTAAATCTCACGAGCGTGGAGCAAAGGATTTGAGTAACTAATTTGAACAGATTTAGTGCCTTCCGTTAAATTGCATGCTTTTCAAGTGATCAAATGGAAATTTTGACTCTTATGGTCCTCTTCTTGGGGATTTCTTTGCGACATTTTGCATGCCACGCATCATTAAAACATCGCAGTGAGACCTCAGAGTTTAATATATCAGTGTTGTTATGCTGTCGTGTTCAAAGAGCCAGGATGAGTCGTACATAATAGAATTTTTTTTTCTATTAAAGTATGAAAAATTTCTAAGAAATTTTCAACTCAAGCATTTAAATTTCTCTTTCAAGTGACCATCACTCAAGCAACTCCCTTCGTCTCCACTGATTCGTCACGTCCAAGTTTAACAAAACACTCGTCACACGCTAGTCCGTAAAGATGAAAGGATCGACAGAACTCAAGAAAGTCTTTGTAGACACCTTGCTATACACAAGACCGTATGGATTGTTGGGTCGATGGTCTGGCAGTTGGCGCTACCGAATGGCACGAATAAAGAAACATTTTGTCCCAATGAAATGTCTCCGTTGGAGCTTTTGGAGTGTGGATTTTGATAAAATGTGTTCACTACCCGCGAAGGGTTGTAGCGATGCAGTAATGCAGGGCTTGCCGAGCGAACAGTAATATGAAAGTCAATCGATAGACATTGAGTCTTCAAGGAGAAGAATAGTAGAAGCTCAACATTTTGTTGTTGAAATAAAGGATGATTAACAAGAAAATTCTCACTTCAAGTTGCTTCAGCTTGCTTTTATTGGACAAGGCTGAGAGGATAGTAGAGAAGGCGATGAACAAACATAAGGCTTGTTATAAAGGGTGCTTCAAAAGATTTAGCCTACATAATCAAAACTTCCTGTTTGGTGTTTTTTTCATAAGTTACTTTAACTTTAACGAGAATATTCATTTTTTATCTTTATAAAAACTTGATAAATTTTGAGCGTGATAAAAGTAGAATTGATTTAGTTAATGTATATTTAATGAAATGGCCAGTGAATTTATGAGGAGGGAAAATAAATAAGCGAAAAGTGAAGCTGAATTCAAAATGAGACGAAATTTTTCAAAGACGTCTTGGAAAGATTTGGTGGGCGGAAAGATGGATAGTGTTGGAGCTTATGAAACTGCACCGAAGATAGTTTTGTGACGTATCGAAAGAAGAAATGATAAATTAGTGAAGGTTTTGAGGGAAAATATAGTGCAAATATTATTTCAATGGAGCTTTGATGGCCTTTGCAATTGACAGGCTGTCGCTTCAGAGAAAAAAAAGGCGCGAAAATAAATTTTTCTCGTTAGAAAACTCACTTATTGATAGGTTATTCCAATATTATCAAAACATTTCGGTACTGCAAAAATTATATTGAAAAAACGTTGAAGAGTGAGAAGAATCTCGAAGCGTAGAGGAGTTGTGAGGATTAGTTTGACGATTTGCTGGATGAGAAGATTGCTTGCTAATTGAGCCTGGATAAGCCCGTGATCGAGTGAAATATAACCGTGATAATGGTGAAGTGATTATGAGCCGTCTTGTTTGTAGACGTCCAAAAAATCTCGCATTGCTCCTATTCACATCGCTTCTGTTGACATTGCTACCACTGGAATTACACCTTGTGGAGAAAAAAAAATCCTTTGCACGTCTGTGAAACTCAAAAATATCTTGACCTCTTTAAGTACAAGTGTAAGAAATCCTTGATTAATTAAGAGCGCTCTCGAGAGATGCACACTGGACTTGATGTATGAAGAAAGGAGGGTGGATGGGAGTGTAGATTGGTTGTGGGTGGATCTATGTATAGATTGGCGTGGGTGGGGGGAGTGTGGGTGGATCTAAGTATAGATTGGCGTGGGTGGGGGGAGTGTGGGTGGATATAAGTATAGATTGGCGGGGGGGGGGGGGGCGAGTGTGGATATGACGTGGGTGAATACGATTGCGGATTGATTGTGGGTGGATGGATGGGCACGTGTTTCCTCCAGTACCTTCCTATATCTTCCACCATTGTGCGTGAGGAAATCCATGAAAATATTCTTCGTTATTAACGAAAAATTGTTTTGGAATTTGAAAAAAAAACTGAGTGCAGGAAGGTAAGTCACGTCGCTCTTTCCATAAAAACACTCGTATTCATCCAACGGAAACCGAAGTGTGATATCTCAGTGCTGTTTTCTTTTAAAACGTCACACTCAGCACAGAATGGCTATGTAACGCCTATGCGACGCAATTCTGATTATACTTCGCTTCTTCGGACGCTCTTTCTTTCACTACCTTTCTCGACCAGAATGCCGCTTCGAACGTTCAAGGCATTGGTTTTAACTGCACCTAAGATTTTCTTTGTTAAATTCTAATCTGTTTGAATATATTACCATAAAAAGTATTTCCGATTGTGTACAACAATTTTCTGAACATATTAAACTCCATTGAAAGTGCTCTTTGTTGAGAGGGGTTTGCAAATTGAGATGAAGACTGCGTGCACAATTGAACAACTCGCGTTTGTACATAATTGTATTATTACTCTTTGTTGTTTATGACCTTCAACCTCCCATCCAGGCCTTTTCAAAAGCATGCGTGTCTTCTTTTAATGGATGCCATAAAGTGTGGTTTAAGTTTTAAAGGCTTTTTTCAAATTTTTTTATTAGGTTATCTCGTCAAACTATTGTACAAAAGGGCTCCAACCAGATTGTGTGTTTTAATCAAAACGAATTCAACATATCTTCCACTTTTAATAAACCTTTCAGATTTTTATCAATTTTGCGTATTTGAAAAGGATTATTTTGCGTATTTAAAAAGGAGTATTTTGCGTATTTAAAAGGAGTATTTTGCGTATTTAAAAGGAGTATTTTGCGTATTTAAAAAAGGAGTATTTTGCGTATATAAAAAGGAGTATTTTGCGTATTTAAAAGGAGTATTTTGCGTATTTAAAAAGGAGTATTTTGCGTAGTTACTGGCATGTTGAAATACAGTACAACGACGAGTGTTATTAGGGTAGCATTAGCTCATGAGGCTTTCAAAACCACCCAACCACAATAAGCAAGATGTCCGTTGGGGTTCGACCTGAAGTTAGCAACACAAAACAAGCAAAACTACGCTGTGCCACTGCTTCTCTGGGTGAATAACATTGAACTCTTTTCTCTATTTATTCTCAGAAACAAGAACTGAAAAGCTTAGAATAACTTTCGGCAGCAATCTAAACACCAAGGATAATTGATAAAGGAGGTATAACTGAGAGGTTGATGACCGGCCGACGCGTGAGCTCGAAAGCGACAACAAAACCGTGGTGTGATTACGTTCTTCACATTTGTTTCAAAGTTTCAGAAGCTTATCACTTGCAAGAGCAAGCACGTAACACCTCTGTGCAACCACCGCTGTATTTTACTTTGGAAAAACTCAAGTTAAAGAAGTGTAACGTTGTGTTTTATCTTTTATACATTCGATGATTGAAAAGATGAAAAAGTACTGACATATCTTGGCGAGTACTCCATTCTGAACAACAACTGCTGGTTGTTTCTTGTTTACCACAAAGTTCTGAATATAACGATCCCTATTTACACCACCAATCACAATCACAATCATTTCTGTTTTCGCACTTGCCGATAATTCAATACAGATTGTGCTCTTCAGACTCATTATTTCATCTTTGATTTCAGTGTTAAATGCATCTTTTGATTATTTTATGAGTTATATATTCCTCCCAAGAAAGGTTTCCATGAATAAAAGACGATTTCTTACCTCGAAATTTACCTCCCTCAAAAGCAACTATATCAGACGTTGCTGATGTAAAACGAATGCCAGGGCAGTTTTTTAAGCTTTAAAAGTCGCCTGAAACTCTTTCATGAGTAATTGAATCAAGTTGTGTTTCGAGGGATCCTTCTGCACTCTCAAGCACACCAGATAACAAATCCTGACTTCATCGAATTATTCCGACAGTAAAGAGTTGGGTAAATATTCTTTGGAAATTTTTTCAATAAATTATTTTTGTGATCACAAACTGCTTCAAAATAATAATAATTCACCATAAAGGCTTGAACAAACATGCCTCTTACGTGTACACAATGACTTTTGTCTGTCTTTCTAGAAGCTTACTTTTTTAATAAACCACTAAATGTGATGCACGTGTTTTCCTGTTTGAAAAAAATTTCAATGTTTTCAATATTTTCGCTCCTGCCTCAAGCGTGCACATATGAGAGAAAACGGATGACTCGTCCACAATTGAATTTTTGCTTGCAGATTTTTCGAGATTAAAAAAATTGATTCAATATTCGGAATTAATATTTTATTTCATTTTAACATTTTACTTTTTTTATTTGCTTTTATGGCTGTTTAAACACTCCTTAAATACTTGCAAGCTTCTTCCCTCGGGGGCTTTTTACAAAGTAGTTACCAAAACTATTGATTGCGAAGTCGTTGCATTGCGAGTTTTCGTATCTTTTTTGCACGTGTTTCAAAGAATAAACATCTTCTCATCGACCCTCGCTCGTGGTGTCAACCAGACAAACAGTTGATTCTCCTGTGACACCACCTCTCACACCTAAACTTCACGGAGGCGTTACGAGACTTCAAACTGCCCACCAACGATTTATTGCTACGTTTTTCTGCATCTCATTAATACGCCTATCATTAGGCACATTAGCAACTACACGGAGGTCTTGGAACGCTCCAATGCGCCCCATTTCTCTTCTCTCGAGACACCCACTGCCGCCCTTCATTTCTCATTCTTCCACATTTCCCCTCTGTCTCTTCCGCTTCCTCCTTCTTTTCCTCTCTCTTTCTCTTTTCCTCCTTTCATCTTTTTTTCTCTTTTTTTTCTCTTATTTTTTATCTTACTCTCACTTTCTCTTTTTTTCTCTTTTTTTTATTTTTATTTTTTATATTTCCTTCCCTTTCCACTTTTTTCTGTTTTTTCTTTCTCTTTTTGAAAACTTTTACTGTTTTTTCAGCCTCTTCTTGCGCTTTTCCTGTTTCCTTTGCTTTTTCCTGATTACCTTTTTATTTTCCATTTTTAAGTAACAATATTCAATTTATACTGTAATGTTTTTAATTTATTTTTTCCATATTTTTTTCTTTTAAAAAAAATTTCAGAATTTTTCGGTAAATCTCATTTTTTTAAATAAATAAAAATAAAAAGTTGAAACACTCGATGTGGCTGCAAAAGAAATCTTTTGTAATGGTTTTCCGTTGCACAAAAGTTCAGATTGCTTCAAGGATTTCAGACTTCGTACCCTCATTAATGCCTTTTTTCAGAAACTTTTGAATGAAAACAGTCGTTTCATGCAAAAATTATTTTCAAAATGAATCTCAACTGCATTCATTTCTGGCCAGAGTTCAACCCTTCGATCCCGTTCAAATTTCATAGCCTTTTTGCCAAACACTTGAATACGAAAGTGTAGCGGAATACAAAGTTAATCAAAAAATACTCTTCTCTGTTTCTTGTGGAGATAAACTTTACGAAAATCTTACTTTTTTGCAAATATTTGGGCTTTTTGTAAGAGAGGGCGTTTCATGGTCATATTAATTTTGATTTTTTCTCCTTTAGTTCGATTGTTCGCCATGTTTTTTACCATTTCCAGCGTATGTCTGGACTTGATCTAATAGAGACTATACGCTAGAAGTGGATGGAATCTTGTGAGAATTGTTTAGCGAAGTAAAGGCGTAATCATAGTTTGAGCTATTTCGATACAAGCACACCAACTCGAATCGATTACCATCATCATTTTACTTTTCAAAAGCACTATAAACAACTTCGTGAAATAGACTGAAAGCTGCTCAATTGGATACACCTTTGGTTAATCATATGGTGGTCCCATTATCAGGCTTCTACTAATTCTTCCTAACTAACTCAAACTCCTCGGGGCCTTATATTTTCCCGAAAGGAATATTGTATTTCAGAGTTCGATTTTGTCTTGAAATTATCGATTTCATATAACTCCTTACAACGTCCGTGTTTAGTTTTATTTTAATACCGAAAAGATCCACCAATCAGATTGCATCGAGAATAAAAACGTAAAAAAAATATCAAAAAGTTGTTTTCAAATCAAAAAAAGCCAAAAAACACGAACTGAAATCGACGAAAATTCAGTTCTCAAAAAAACTTTTCAAAAGAGTCTTAAAACACTCTTTTAGTTTCGAAAAACGCGAAAACCTTTTGAATAAAAAGTTGATAAAGACACGTGCAATCATGCACTGGTAGTTTGGAGGGTTTGTGCATTTAATGAGGAATGTGTCGGGAGCTTTTGCATGAGAGTGGTCCAAATGATGGGCTGGGATTGTTAGGTGTTTGTGAAGAACACCGCTTATTGAAACGAACAGTTCTAAAGAAACAATAATTTATAAAAACTATTTATCTTTCTTCCATCAACCAACCACCACCATCACTGGCTTTAACACTACCTTTATACCACGGACTCCCAACCTCATCCCATCACAGATACCCTCATGGTTTCTCCACCATCATCACCACCATCACAGAAACACAAAAGCCCTAGTACACTCAATCATATCATTACCACAATGACTTCACCACACCTAAAACTTCGTTACAACCACACCAGTAACCATGTCAACACCACACCAACAACCACCTCAGCACCACACCAACAACCACTTCAGCACCACACCAAATACTACCACAACGCCACACCAACAACCACCACAACACCACAGTCACCCCCCCAACACCACAGTCACCCCCCCAACACCACAGTCACCCCCCAACACCACAGTCACCCCCCTCCCCCCAACACCACAGTCACCCCCCCCCCCCAACACCAAAGTCACTCCCCCCCCCCCCAACACCACAGTCACTCCCCCCCCCCTCAACACCACAGTCACTCCCCCCCCCCTCAACACCACAGTCACCCCCCCCCCCAACACCAAAGTCACTCCCCCCCCCCCCAACACCACAGTCACTCCCCCCCCCCTCAACACCACAGTCACTCCCCCCCCCCTCAACACCACAGTCACCCCCCCCCCCCAACACCACAGTCACTCCCCCCCCCCCCCCCAACACCACAGTCACCCCCCCCCCCCCAACACCAAAGTCACTCCCCCCCCCCCCAACACCACAGTCACTCCCCCCCCCCTCAACACCACAGTCACTCCCCCCCCCCTCAACACCACAGTCACTCCCCCCCCCCTCAACACCACAGTCACCCCCCCCCCCCCAACACCACAGTCACTCCCCCCCCCCCCCAACACCACAGTCACCCCCCCCCCCCCCCAACACCAAAGTCACTCCCCCCCCCCCCAACACCACAGTCACCCCCCCCCCAACACCACAGTCACCCCCCCCCCCCTCAACACCACAGTCACCCCCCCCCCCAACACCACAGTCACTCCCCCCCCCCTCAACACCACAGTCACCCCCCCCCCCCCAACACCACCATCTACTTCTGCCATGGGGCTCAGCAGAGGGCAAGAGTTCCTCCCTACTGGGACACCAATGACCATGCAGCAGACGAGCTCTGAGGCGGAAAAGACAGCAGCAGGTGAGCACTAGGATTGCTATGAGACCTCCAACGAGCAGACAAGTATGCCACGGACCACCCATCCACACCCATGCCTCCTCTGTCGCCTTGTTGTTTTTTTCGTAGTCCTTGATGTGACTGTTGGGTGGTGGTTGGGAATGTGTTGTGGTTGTGTTGTGGTGGTTTTGAGGTGGTGTTGTGCTTGTAGTGGTAACGTTGAAGTAGTGATAACGTTGAAGTAGTGATAATGTTTAATAGTCGTAGTGGTAGTTTTTTGTGTGATGCTTGTGGTGGTGGTGGTGAAGGTTGTGCTGATGGTGTTCCTACATTTGATAGCACTTGCGTTGGTGTGGGAGCAAGAACGGTTGGTTGATAGCAACTGCGAATTTTGATACAGAGTGCGTGATAATGCCATGTTTATGGGTGGCGACACGTGTTTATTTATGTATGAAAAAGGTTTCAAAAGATGATCATTTTTCTTACTTTCGTCCAAGCAAAACTACACCTATTTCACTCCCATTTCCATCAAAGTTTAAAGCTTTTTCATTTTTTAAACCGTCTCTCTAATCCTTTTCATTTTTTTTAATTCAAAATTTTGAACCTTACTTGAGTAGACTTCAATCTTACTCATCTCCGACCAAGCGGGCGTGGCTTGTGGGTTTTTCTTTTGGATTCTGATTCCCTATCAAATGGGATAGTAGAAGTTTGAAGAAGATTGTCAGAAGCGATCGAATATATTTTGACTTTTGAGTTTGAAAATAATGAAAGTCGTCAAAGTTTTTTTCATTTTTGATACTTTCAGTGCATTTATTTTGAAAACATTTATGATTGCCAACGTCAGAATTCCTTCATAACAACCACTCAAGTGACAACCTTCACAAAGGAACATTGGAAGCGAATATCTGACTGAAACTTTCAAGTAAACTCAGCGGAAGATTTCAAGAAACAAGTACCTACCACAATCAACCACAACCAACTACAGTCATCCACATCCAATCAAATCCAATTACATCCAACCACACCCAACCACATCCAACCACACTCAACCACATCCAACCACATCCAACCACACTCAACCACACCCAACCACCTCCAACCACACTCAACCACATCCAACCACACCCAACCACATCCAACCACATCCAACCACACCCAACCACACCCAACCACACCCAACTACACCCAACTACACCCAACCACACCCAACCACACCCAACCACAAGCAACTACAGTGGCCCAAAGTGCTTGTAGCTTTATTAGGTAGGCATGAAGACTGAGCCAACATATCTGGAGGAGAGGGATTGTTTGCCATGTCAACAAATCCGCATGCTTCGTAGGGCCGTAAACCTTAAAGTGTATAACCAGGCAATCCTTCATAAATTAATTTTTTATTTATTATTATTATTATTATTATTATTATTATTATTATTATTATTATTATTATTATTATTATTATTATTATTATTATTATTATTGTTATTATTATTATTATTATTATTATTATTATTATTATTATTATTATTATTATTATTATTATTATTATTATTATTATTATTATTATTATTATTATAATTATTATTATTATTATTATTATTATTGTTATTATTATTATTATTATTATTATTATTATTATTATTATTATTATTATTATTATTATTATTATTATTATTATTATTATTATTATTATTATTATTATTATTATTATTGTTATTATTATTATTATTATTATTATTATTATTATTATTATTATTATTATTATTATTATTATTATTATTATTATTATTATTATTATTATTATTGTTATTATTATTATTATTATTATTATTATTATTATTATTATTATTATTTATATTATTATTATTATTATTATTATTATTATTATTATTATTATTATTATTATTATTATTATTATTATTATTTTTATTACTATTATTAATATTAATATTATTATTATTATTATTATTATTATTATTATTATTATTATTATTATTATTATTATTATTATTATTATTATTATTATTATTATTATTATTATTATTATTATTATTATTATTATTATTATTATTATTATTATTATTATTATTATTATTATTATTATTATTATTATTATTATTATTATTATTATTATTATTATTATTATTATTATTATTAGCATTATTATTATTATTATTATTATTATTATTATTATTATTATTATTATTAGCATTATTATTATTATTATTATTATTATTATTATTATTATTATTATTATTATTATTATTATTATTATTATTATTATTATTATTATTATTATTATTATTATTATTATTATTATTATTATTATTATTATTATAATAATTATTATTATTATTCATATTATTATTATTATTGTTATTACTATTATTATTATTATTATTATTATTATTATTATTATTATTATTATTATTATTATTATTATTATTATTATTATTATTATTATTATTATTATTATTATTATTATTATTATTATTATTATTATTATTATTATTATTATTATTATTATTTTTATTATTATTATTATTATTATTATTATTATTATTATTATTATTATTATTATTAATATTATTATTATTATTATTATTATTATTATTATTATTATTATTATTATTATCGTTGTTGTTATTGTTATTGTTGTTGTTGTTGTTGTTGTTGTTGTTGTTGTTGTTGTTGTTGTTGTTGTTGTTGTTTACAGTTTCATCAAATCTTTTCTTCAACTTTGTCATTTGTTTCGCCACATTGCTCATTATTTCCACCAACTTCCTTCCGTTTCCAATTCCCCCACAACCTTCTTATCACCTCCTCTATCACCTCCTCTATCACCTCCTCTATCACCTCCTCTATCACCTCCTCTATCACCTCCTCTATCACCTCCTCTATCACCTCCTCTATCACCTCCTCTATCACCTCCTCTAGCATCTTCTCTATCACCTCCTCTATCAACTCTTTTATCACCTCCTCTATCACCTCCTCCATCATCTCCTCTACCACCTTCTCTATCACTTCTCTTATCACCTTCCCGTTGCAGCCTTTACGCCATCCTTCCCTTGTCAGAGCCGTTGTATTCATCATCTTTCCTGCACTTCCTACACAAGGATAATCCTCGAGGAGCATTGGCAACCGTGTCACGTGGTCTCATAAAACCTCTCTGGCTGCCATGACAACTCAAACAGTTATATCTGTTCACAACTTGTCATCGGAGGAGGGAACTGTGTTGTGAAGCATGACAAAATGGAGTGTGGAGGTGGACATATGGAGTTATTGGCGTATGGAAGCCCATACAAAAGGGCCTCTCCAAGGAAATTGTCATTCCCAGCGGTGAATTGATTAATACTGAGACGAAAAGTTTGCGAGAAGAGGATTGATTGAAGTGAATCTCCTTGCAATAACAAATATAAAAGCACTCACAACCGGTGCACCACATGCATCTCCTTTCGCAAGCACCAAAGCTCGATTGAATTTTTTTCAATTTCCGCGAGGTGTGTGTCCGAGTGAAATAATGTCACAGGCATGAAGAGCACAAGGCACAAACACTTTGGAGGAATCAATCACGCTCCGTCATTAATCTCCCAAAAGACTGCGAATTCGCGTCGCTCGAAACATGTCTCCGCAATGTTCGCTCACGTCTTCTCTCTACACCTCCTCTATTACATTGTCTATCACCTCCTCTATCACCTCCTCTATCACTTCTTCTATCACCTCCTCTATCACCTCCTCTATCACCTCCTCTATCACCTCCTCTATCACCTCCTCTATCACCTCCTCTATCACCTCCTCTATCACCTCCTCTATCACATCTTCTATCACCTCCTCTATCACCTCCTCTATCACCTCCTCTATCACCTCCTCTATCACCTCCTCTATCACATCCTCTATCACCTCCTCTATCACCTCCTCTATCACCTCCTCTATCACCTCCTCTATCACCTCCTCTATCACCTCCTCTATCACCTCCTCTATCACCTCCTCTATCACCTCCTCTATCACCTCCTCTATCACCTTCTCTATCACCTCCTCTATCACCTCCTCTATCACCTCCTCTATCACCTCCTCTATCACCTCCTCTATCACCTCCTCTATCACCTCCTCTATCACCTCCTCTATCACCTCCTCTATAAAATCCTCTACCACCTCCTCTACCACCTCCTCTACCACTTCCTCTATCACTTCCTCTATCGCCTCCTCTATCACCTCCTCTATCACTTCCTCTATCACCTCTTCTCCCTTCGCGAGACACCTTGCTTCTGAAGATGACACACAATATGTGCGCGGAATTTAATATTTATTTTTGAGTTTCCCAACTCATCTCTCCAAAGGAGCAATTTGTAGCTTTCCAACTATGAAACCAAACCATGGTACTAGAGGTTTAGCTCTGCCAATTTTGCTGGGGATAATCATAACTAGGTTTTGTTCATAAAAACCGTTAAAAAATAATTTTGTTTTTTTTTAATCGTTATAAAGTTGTGATTTGAAGTTTTTTTTTCAATGTTTATGCGTTTGTTTTTTCTACTTGCATTCAAATCACTAAAATGTCTTTAAAAATAATGAAAAAGATTCGAACCAATAAAAATGCTGAAACCGTGAGATTTGAGAAGAAAATCGATTCAACCTCCGAGAAATACCACAAACAAACTCAGCAGTGTAATTTTCTTGTACGTTTATTTTATTTTTAAACGGAAAATTTTCAAATGAAAACTGAATCACAGATCTGAATCAATATTTTTTTAAAAACGGCTGTTTTAAAGGAGTACAGCGAGAAATAAAGGCGCCATTAACTGGGAACAAGTACTTGAATAATGCACACGTAACCACACAGTTCTGCATACAACGTCAAACAAACAAATAAGCCAACACAATAATATACACACATCTATACATACTGAAATAAAAACACACACATACAAACACACATACATACAAACACACACACATACAACCACACACAACAATGTACACTCAAACACCCACACGCACACACACACACACACACACACACACACACACACACACACACACACACACACACAACCACCTGACGACGTCAGCTTGTTGGGAGCACCTGAAATGGTTCCAGGCCTGTCGGTAGCGACAGCACATGAGGAGGGAGTGGTGGCGACAGCAGCAGTGGTGGGTGTCGGGGTGGTAGTTGTTGACGAGGCAGTTGTGGCTGAACTTCAAGTAGGTCCTTCTGCTGCAGTTGCCTGCGCTGGCCAGACGATCCAGTCTGTTGCTGAGTCCTTTTGCATGGTGCATGGGGGGGTGAGGAGTGGATGAAGGGTTGAAGAGTGGGTGCATGGTGAATTGATGAAAATGTGGATTGTTGAGTTGGTGAATGTGTGGATGGTGAGTTGATGGTGAGTTGATGGTGAGTTGGTGAATGTGTGGATGGTGAGTTGATGGTGAGTTGATGGTGAGTTGGTGAATGTGTGGATGGTGAGTTGATGGTGAGTTGATGGTGAGTTGATGGTGAGTTGATGGTGAGTTGATGGTGAGTTGATGGTGAGTTGATGGTGAGTTGATGGTGAGTTGATGGTGAGTTGATGGTGAGTTGATGGTGAGTTGATGGTGAGTTGATGGTGAGTTGATGGTGAGTTGATGAAGGGGTAGATGGTGGATAGTTGAGTGGGTGTAGGGTGGATAGGTGAGTGGATGGATGGTGGATGAATAGTGGGTAGCAGGTGGTGGGTGAGTGGGTGGGTAGCTTGATGAATAGGTGGATGAATGGATTAAGTGATGGTTTAATGTTTTGAAAGTAAAAAACACTTATACGTTTGGAGAATTTCATGGAAATCCAATCAGAAACGGTAAAAGAAATCAGCGCTTTCAACGATTTGTTCTGCTTGAAAAAACTGATGAAAGTAGCGTTGGTAATTTCAACAATAGTTGTAGAATAATTTGTTTTGGAATTTGAAGTGCTAAAATATGACAGCTGTCTGTCAAAAAATGTCAATTTGAGATTGTTTTATTCGATTTGGTATGAAACAATGTCTAAATATTGAAAAACCAGCTTGAAAAAATAAGATTTATCAATCCGGGCATTTGATGTTATTCCCGCATTTCGACAATTTTAGCTAAAGCTTGCAGTAATAGAAATTGCATAAAATATCATTATTTTCACCCATGGTCGGCGTGTTTCTTCACTTGACCATAAGCCAAAGACAAAATAATTTTTGAGCAATGTGTTTGCTAACATGTCACATTAATCTTTCCACTTTAAAGCATCAAATGAACAGAAATAACTTATCAAAGCTAACGACAATAAATTTCAATTTAAATTTTTTTGAAAATCATTGGAACTTTTCAGTTGTAAAAGAAAAATTGTATTCGATGAAAGCGTCCATTCATTCCAGGCATAATTTCTTCAAGATTGATCAGTGCTTCGATCATAATTCCACGTACACTCACCTGCAACGCGGCACTTCCTCTTATCTTCCTCCTCACACGTTTCACCTGCGCAAGTAATTAATCACCACATCAAGGCATGTCATCGATTGCGATTTCTCGCCTTCTTTTTTAGAAGATTAAAGATTTTTTCATTTCGTGCGCTTTATGGCCTCTGCAATGGGATTTATAGGACAATAGTCTGCGCCTTCGTTTATTGTAGAAATTCTTCAGAGAGTGCGGAGTTTTTCGTTTCAAGGTGATGATTTATTTGACAGATGATTCAAAGACATTTAAAGATGAGAGAAGCGAAGGGCTTGGCATTAATGGCTTATGAAAGAAATTCCATTTGTAACTTCATTAAGAAACAATTTGGCTTCTTGGCAGAAGGAACGATTTTTTCGAGAAGCAATCGATGGGTGATATATGGAAGAGTTATTATTTCGAAGAAGTCGTGAAAAATATGAGAAAAAAACTATCGAGACGTTATTTCTTTAAATAAACGAATTAATAAAAGAAAAAAAACGGAAAATAGCCTTATAAGTTAGCAGTATCTTCAACTCAACATGTGCAAGATTAGATATTCTGAAAAATCTTATGGTTAGTGAATCCAGGCAGTTAACGTTTTTGAGATGTTTTTCGATCATGGCATTTTTTTTTCAATTTCAAAAAGAAGGTTTTCTTAAGTTTTTTTCAAATCTTATGGGTCTATTTGTTTTGTGGCCACTTGCTTGTGCTCGCACAAGTTGCCTTCTCTTGTTTTTATTTTCTTTTGTTTTTTGGACACAGAGACGTTATTCTCGTCCTTGGAATTTTTCGTCAAAAAAATATATTCTTTCTTTTATGTACTTGTTAAATTTTTGCGTATTCTTTATATTTAAAAATTTCCAAACATTTTTGTTATTTTTAAAATATAAAATAAAGCTTAAATTATTAATAAAAATATGTTATTTTAAATTTTGCATAAAAAAATAATGTTACTTGAAAGTGTTAATCCGCCCAGAAACACCAACAGCCTCAACAAATCCATGTTTTCAAAGCAAATAACTAAACTTTATTTGATATAGAATTAAAGTAACAAGAAAAATAATCACTTTTTGAATATTCCATTTCATTCAAAATTGTTTCAAAATCGTTTTTGCAACTTTTTATTTATTAAATAATTTTAACTAAACAAATAAAATCAAAAACCTATACAATTCACAACAAATTAAAGGTAGAAATAATACTCTCTCGCCTTTGAGTCGCCAATCATTCATCTCTCGTGTACTAGCCAGTTATACGCCGGCTTACAGTCATGCATATGACGTTGTCGTTGGCCTACTTGTCGTCTTAGATCCTCCTCCTGCAACCCAGCAATCAATTTAACTGCAAATAAAGCCCACAGTTGGCGATTGTTCTAACACCTCTCTGAACCCCTCCCCCCCCTCCCCTCGTTGCTCCTTGCATGGCTTTGGTCATAGGTTACCTAGCGTGGTTACTTATAACTTACCTGGCACATACTTTAAAGACTACGTGGCACTGCCATGCCTCGATTGATTGAGTGTCGCTGTAGAGGTGCTCGTTTGTGCATGTTTACGACCTCGGCACTCCAACCCCACGTGGCTTAGTCACCAAGTAGCGAGTGGAGTCTGGAGCACCTTTGAACGAGTTTGCAAAGGCGCTATAAAAGTGCATGGAACAGATCGGATTAGATTGGACTAGATTATTATTTCTACCAATGTACAGTAGGACAACTCGACAAATGTGATTGACACCATTCGCCCCCTTCGAAACCTCTCATTTTGACACATTTCGCGACAGTTCCTTTGAAACCTTTAATTTTTTATTTTTCTTCAATCTCTGCCCGACTGAAAACTGGTCAACTTTCAGAGTTTTTTATTTGTGGGCATAATGCCGTCTTGGATGATTCATTTTCACATTGACGCATGCAAGGCGGTTGGATGTTTATTTTTGTATGAACTCATGAAAAAATGGTGTTTTCTGAAAGTATAACTTGTCCACATTAACAACAAACATCAGACGACATCGACGAAAACGCACGAAAATATATCAATTTGTTTTGCTGCGATTACCATCCAGAACCAAAAAATTAGATGAGAAAAGCAAGAAATTTTTTTTATAAAGGTGGGAAAAAGGGGGCATAAGGATTTCATGAAGATTAGCGATTATTTTTCTATTTTATGTTCATAAAAATGATGGGCATTGAAAAATGTTGACAAAATAGCAGACCTTACAAAAGGAGTCAACAAAAGAAGAAATATTAAATGAGTAGATGACACCACAAGGCTCAACGCACTACTGGTGGCTAAGAAGGATGGCATGAGGAGATGACATGATGAAAGTAGTTAGTAGTAGGTGGAAAAACGACAAAAATGGATGATCTAGAATACCTTGCATGCCACGTGACTACGAGGCCTCGTCCGATAACTCACTTCCCTCATCCCGCAGTGACATGTTCTTCTGTTGCACCTCGAGGCTGTTGAGTTGGATGTCGATGAGCGAAGAGCTGCGCACGAGAGGCGTCTGACGGTTCTTGGCGTGCAGGTAGCGCTGCATGGCTTTGTGGGGGTTCTTGTGGAAGAAGGTCTTGTTGTAGATCTTGTTCCTGCGCGTGCAGGTGCGATTGAAACGCCGCAAGTTGTGTTCGTTAAGTTTCTTGTTCGACGAGGCATCTTCGCTTTTGTCATTGCTGTTGTTGGTCTGGTCATCGTCCTTCCTCTTGCTGCCTCTGCTGTCTCCGACCCTCTTCTCTCCGCCCTTGCTTTTCGAAAAACCCCCCTCCTTCTTCGCCACAGTCTTGTCCTTGAGAACCTTCTTGCCGCCACTGCTGCTGGTCTGCAACGACGACTGCAACTTCCTGACGTTCCAATGCAAGCAACCTGCCAGCCTAGAAAACAAACGAAACACACTCACGCCTCTAGCGACTAATAAAAATTGATTTCAAAATTAGCTTTCGCAAATGCGACTATCCGAGCCAACACCATTAAACCAACTCATCAGTGCATTTCATGAGCTTTCATAGTCTCAGACAGGGTTACAGTGCCATAAACGGTTATCTTGGAGAATTTGGAGTGCCACAGAAGCACAGGGACACAAGCGGTTTACCTGGTGAACCAGTCGGTGATGGGGTCGATGCAGGTGACACAAGGCAGGGGATGCACTGCGGTGTTGATGACCAGCATCTGGTCCACCGTCAGATGCTGCCTCTTCCTTCCGTCAAACGACACCCAAGCTCCCGCCCTAGCGTCTTGAGCTATCATGATCTGAGTGAAGCCGGTGAAATGAAAATATAAATAAATATTAACTAAGACGGGCACAATTTTATGTGCAAATTTTTTAAATTATTATTATTATTATTATTATTATTATTATTATTATTATTATTATTATTATTATTATTATTATTATTATATAAATTAATATAAAATAAAATCTATTTTCGGAAAAACTCGGCTATTTTTAAAATTGAAAAATGGCCTCAGCTGGCGGCAGTTAGCAAATTCAAGACCTTGATTTGCACGCCTGCAGGCAGCACGATTGGCCTGAAGGAGAGGGAGTGGGGGCAGATGGGGGTGACGATGATGGCAGGCACGTTGGGGTGCACCATGGAAGCTCCAGCTGCTGCGGAGTAAGCAGTGCTTCCCGTGGGAGTGCAGATGATGAGGCCTGTGGTGGTGGTGGTGGTGGTGATGGTAGTGGTGACAGTGGTGGCGGTGGTGGTGCGATCAAGATGGTGATGGTAGTGGTGGTGGTGGCAATGGTGGTGGTGGTGGTGGTGGCAATGGTGGTGGTGGTGCGATCAAAATGGTAGTGGTGGTGATGATGATGGTAGTGGTGGTGGCAGTGGTGGTTGTGGTGGTAGCGATGGTAGTGGTTGTGGTAGCGGTGGTAGTTGTGGCAGCGGTAGCGGTGGTGGTAGTGATGGTTGTGGTAGTGGCGTTGGTGGCGATGAAGGTAGTAGTGGTGATGGTGGCGATGGAGGTGGAGTGGTGTTGGTGGAGAAAACGTGCGTGTGCTTGAAACACGTGCAAAAGTCTCTGTTATTCATGATGACCGCTGGAAAGAACAACAAGAGCGCACCATCTCCTTGCACCACTGTGACCAGCGTGTCGTCCACAAAAAGGTCCAACTGTCCGATGTAGGCTGAGTCGCCTCTGTCCACCACCACCTCGTTCAGCACCTGCAACACATGGTGGGTTGGTCAATGGATGGATTGGTGGGTTGGTCAATGGATGGATTGGTGGGTTGGTCAATGGATGGATTGGTGGGTTGGTCAATGGATGGATTGATGGGTTGGTCAATGGATGGAGTGGTGAGATGGTCAATGGATGGATTGGTGGGATGGTCAATGGATGGAGTGGTGGGATGGTCAATGGATGGATTGGTGGGTTGATAAACGAAGTGAATGAATTTGAATAAACTTCATTTTTGTTTCTGTTTGTGGTTGATTTGGTATTCGAGTTAGGTAAGTGGAGCTCTATTCAAGAAGCCTTGTGTTAAAATCCCTCACACAAGCAACGCACTTCACGCCCTGCGCAACTTGAGTACAAAAACGCCAACACAGATAAGCTTGGGCCAACAAAAACTTCCCTTCGACTGAGTCTCGGCGCTTTTGCAAGTTTTATTGTATGTTAATATAATTTAATCTCATCAAAAAACACCAAAAGTGACGAATTTTTAGGAAAAAGAACTAAATGTTTTTACTTTGAACTAAAAAAAACCAAATGCAACAACTCCAACAACAAAAACAACAGCAACAGCAACAACAGCAACAACAAAAACAACGGCAGCAACAAAAACCACAACAACAACAACAACAACAGCAACAACAGCAACAAAAGCAACAGCACAACGGCAGCAACAAAAACCACAGCAACAACAACAACAACAACAGCAACAACAACAACAACAACAGCAACAACAACAACAGCAACAACAACAACAACAGCAACAACAGCAACAATAACAACAACAACAACAACAACAGCAACAACAACAGCAACAACAGCAACAAAAGCAACAGCACAATGGCAGCAACAAAAACCACAGCAACAACAACAACAGCAACAAAAACAACAACAACAGCAACAACAACAGCAACAACAACAAAAACAACAACAACAGCAACAACAGTAACAACAACCACAGCAACAACAACAACAACAACAGCAACACTGTTACCAAGTAGTGGTCCTTGTTCTGCATCTCGTCAAGGCTCCAGTTGACGCAATTCTCGAATGAACGACTGCTCAGCAGGGCAATCATACGACTCCTCAGCACCAGACTCACGTCCTGGCCTGCGAGACGTGAGTGTGGGTCCCATTTGGAAGGATTTGAAAACATATGAATATGAAGGAGCGAGGTGATGGTGAGAGAAGCATGAATGCGTGAATGACTGAACTGTCACATTGATGTGAGTCACTCCAACCACACGCATGCGCCTCTCCACTTCTATAAGGAAAAAGTGCCTAAATAGTCAATAGAAAGTCAATTGTGATGCAATCCGGTGAGTATCTCTTAAGTACTGCAACACTCTCTTAAGTACTGGAATACTCTCTTAAGTACTGCAACACTCTCTTAAATACTGCAACAGTCTCTTAAGTACTGCAACACTCTCTTAAGTACTGGAATACTCTCTTAAGTACTGCAACACTCTCTTAAGTACTGCAACACTCTCTTAAGTACTGCAACACTCTCTTAAGTACTGGAATACTCTCTTAAGTACTGCAACACTCTCTTAAGTACTGCAACACTCTCTTAAGTACTGCAACACTCTCTTAAGTACTGGAATACTCTCTTAAGTACTGCAACACTCTCTTAAGTACTGCAACACTCTCTTAAGTACTGGAATACTCTCTTAAGTACTGCAACACTCTCTTAAGTACTGGAATACTCTCTTAAGTACTGCAACACTCTCTTAAGTACTGCAACACTCTCTTAAGTACTGCAACACTCTCTTAAGTACTGCAACACTCTCTTAAGTACTGGAATACTCTCTTAAGTACTGCAACACTCTCTTAAGTACTGCAACACTCTCTTAAGTACTGCAACACTCTCTTAAGTACTGCAACACTCTCTTAAGTACTGCAACACTCTCTTAAGTACTGCAACACTCTCTTAAATACTGCAACACTCTCTTAAGTACTGCAACACTCTCTTAAGTACTGCAACACTCTCTTAAGTACTGCAACACTTTCTTAAGTACTGCAACACTCTCTTAAGTACTGCAACACTCTCTTAAGTACTGCAACACTCTCTTAAGTACTGCAACACTCTCTTAAGTACTGCAACACTTTCTTAAGTACTGCAACACTCTCTTAAGTACTGCAACACTCTCTTAAGTACTGCAACACTCTCTTAAGTACTGGAATACTCTCTTAAATACTGCAACACTCTCTTAAGTACTGGAATACTTTCTTAAGTACTGGAATACAATCTCTTAAGTACAAGGAGTACTTTCTTGAAGGTACGAAGCAAGATTCGAACCCCTGAGTGCGGTGTCGATGTGTTGCTTGAAGTTGTTAAAGTTGAACGGCAGTAGGAAGCCCAGAGAGCCGAAGTTGAAGGCGATGATCGGAGGGACTGCTTCCTTGAGTGGTGATAGTGGTGGTGGTGGTGGTGGTGGTGGTGGTGGTGGTGGTGGTGGTGGTGGTGGTGGTGGTGGTGGTGGCATTATCAATGAAAGAAAGTGATGGGTGGGTGGTGGAAGTGATGGGTAGATGGTGGAAGTGATGGGTGGATGGTGGAAGTGATGGGTGGATGGTGGAAGTGATGGGTGGATGGTGGAAGTGATGGGTGGGTGGTGGAAGTGATGGGTGGATGGTGGAAGTGATGGGTAGACGAATGGACGAGTGGTAATTTGAGAAGACGTACGAAAGTAATGGAAAATCAAGGGTATACGTTTAAAAGTGAATCTAAAAAGTTGTATTGAAATCATTATGAGACTTATTGTAAATAATGGATGAGATTAGAGCGCTCTTGAACAGTGTGAGCTCAGCGCTATACAAATGATTCGATTAGATTAGATAGAGTGGGAACCTGGAAAAGAGAGGAGGCGTAGATGAGTGTGCCATCTCCTCCAGCACAAATCACCAGGTCAACGAACCTGTCCAAGCGATTTTCTGTGGTTGAGAGGTGCAGTCGTGGTTGTTTAATGGTTGAGTTGATGGGAAGGGTTCATGAAAGGGTACGTCAAAATGTTGGACTAGCGTGTACTGTCACAATACTTACTCGGCTTGTGTTGTGTTGAAACGGAAAGGAAATTTGGTTGGAAGTTTGAAAATGGTTAAAAGATTTGAAATGGTTGACAGTTTTTGAGTAATAATACTTTTAAAATGTTCACCGAGGAAAGTGAACATGTTCACCGAGGAAAGTGAACATGTTCACCGAGGAAAGTGAACATGTTCACCGAGGAAAGTGAACATGTTCACCAAGGAAAGTGAACATGTTCACCGAGGAAAGTGAACATTCATTTGAAAGAGAACAAAACCATTGAGAGGTTGTTTGGCATGCGTCATTGACCTTCTCCGAAGAAGACCAGCTTCTCCTGCACCTCGTGCATTCGCTCGTCCTCCATGATGCTTGTCTCATTCTTTATCTTGTTCTCTATGAACACCTTGAAGGTCCTTTCCTGTCAGGCAGTGGTGCTCATGGAGTGGCTTGAAACTCTCCGAGGTTAATGCCACTTAAAAAATATTCTTAGTTGCATCCAATTGTGTAATATAAATATTATAACTTGTATTGTGTTGTATAATATGAATAGTGTAACTTGTATTGTATTGTATTGCTCATAAGAACTGCATGAACAGATTCCTCAAAGTGCATTGCACAATACAACGCAATGCAGCAATGGGTGTTAATAAGGTGGCGTTAGATTATGTGGGTTTTGAGACCCCTGGAATTACTTGAGAAGTAAATGAAACTATGTTTGTGATGTAAATAACTTGAGGTTTTTTGTTTTAAAATGAAAAAAATTATAAAATGAAAATACAATACAATAAAATACAAAAACGAATATTATTATAGTGGCATCATAAGCTGATCATAAGCTGGTAGCACACCTTCACAAGCCAGTTGACCAGCTGCACAAAGGGGTCGTTGATGGTGTCATCGTGCATCTTCTTGATCACCATTACATTTTCAGGTCGACTCTCCCAACGTAACATGGGGTCAGTTGGGTACTGGATGGGTCTGGTGACAATAATTTATGACCCTAATTGGAACTTTCACGAAATTTTGAAATAAAAAATGAAAAATTCATTTTTATTTTTCTAGAAAGTTATATCATATAGAATTATAGTCTTTGGACAAGTGAAATATGTCTATTGATTATGAAATTCTCACAGGTAAACTTTGAAATGAAAAAAGTTAAATAAGGGTTTGCTTTTGAGAAAAAAAAATTATGCGCTACACAATGAGCCCCCAAGAAACCAATAAAATGAAGCTAGCCTTGAATCTTAACAATAAGTGTAAAGGAAATGGTGTTAAATGTAAGAGATTATAAACACCCAATAAAAGACAACAAGCAACAAACAAGATCAGTGGCACCATGTGAAAACAACAGTTGGAATTTGGGGATTAATTTTATACCATGTTGGCTTATGGTCAAAAGACAAACACTTCTTACAGGCATAACTCAGGCGACTGCTGCAAGGAAGCCTTAGGACCAAACTTAGGACTTGGACACACTCCATACAAACTTCTCTTCATCCTAGATGGGGGGGGGGGGGGTATGGTGAAGACATGAACGGGGTAGAGTATTCAAGTATATCAGTATACAAGATATAGAAAATTTACGCTTTTAAAATTAATTTAAAATTTAAAAAAATTTGATGCAATGGCCTTAACACAATTAATCAATAAAACACATCTATATTCAATGATTTTATTTCAATATTCGATGTAACTGTACGAATAATATATTTTAGTCATTTGAAAAGCTACTTTGCGATTCTTGGCTCCTGCAAAGGGGAACACTCTTCAAAGCCAACTGAGGTGGACTCACTAAGACTTGATCTGTTTCTTTGGAATTCAGTGGCCCGATGGTTGATGCTCGGAGACATGGTTTGAGATCTGCAAGGTTGTACCTCCAAATCGGAATGGCGTGACAAAATCGTTGAAGCCGACGTTCTGACTCTATTATTATTATAACAATTTTCGTTGTATTCGCTGCATTGAACTTCATCTAGACTATTAGGTCTTTGAATAATTTTACGTTTATCAGTGAACGGATCTAAAGAATTTGTTATATAACCTTTTTTCTTAGACATTTTTAAACTCAGAATTTACTATATTATATTTCTTAAGAATTAAATCACTTTTCAAAGCTATTTTTCTTATAGCTTATTAAAGAGTATAGTTGTCTGTTGCAACTTTAAATAAAAATATTTAAAAATGATTTTTGTCATGTGTACTTCAACTTGAAAATTCATAATTGAAAAAAGTGTAAACAATAAAGGTTACGCAGCTGAAGAAACTATGGAATTCATACTCGCCATACTTTTAAAATAGGGCTGCTAATTACTTAAATGCAAAAAATAATTTATTGGGCTGAACTCGTTTTTTTATAAAAAATACTTTTGAAAAAATATTATTATTACCTTTTATTTAGTGAAAAAAAATATTCACGCTTAGTGTACGTTCTGTAATTTTAATGACAAGCTTTGAGTGTTTTCAATAAACACCAAACCCCATAATTCTGTAGATTAAATTTTTAATGTTATTTTAAATGTTATTTGTTTGAACTAGACTCTTATAAAATATACACTCTTATGCTGTAATTTAGAAGCTATTTTGAAATGCCATTCTACTGATCGCTCTCATTTGATACCACTTTCTCTACGTGAGATAGTTCCATTACTAGGTCATATATCATGCAATACAAAATAAGCTGAGTAGGTTGTGACACCTAGCTAAAATTGGAACTAGAACTTTGAATGCTGAAACGATTCAGTGCAACATTGAAATATACGTCAGAGTATTGTGTATTTTGAAAGAAACAATTTTTTAAAAACCATTTCTTTGAAGCTGGTATAAACTTGCTTATTTTTGCTATTCACAATGGGTCTAAGTATCAATGGCGCAATGAATAAACCTAGACAAAATGAAAAATAAAAAAATAAAAATGAAAAAATATAGTTTTATCTAGTTTGAATCAATTTCTTTTAAATACCTGTTTTTAGATTAATAAAGATCAAGGTATAAAATGTAGTTCAGAGTTATTTTTCATATCGTACCGAAGATTTTAAGATTGTGAACAAGCTGTTCAACTAATGTTTTGAAGTGGTTAGAGTTCAGTAATCGTTTGCCACGTAATACCATCCAACACACTATTATGAGACAAACAAGATAAGAACTTGATATGTAGATGAATATATGGAACTAAAATACCAGATTAGTTAACAGTGTTCTAAACAGCGAGTTTCTTAATTAATTTCAAAGCTTTCTGAACTATTTTTTGACTCCTTCAAACGGTGCTACAACGATTTGTGGTTGTTAGCTAGCGGTAGTAAAAGCATCAAAAATTAACCATCCATGCCTTTACTCAGTGAAATGTCTCAAAAGTACAAACTCAATGTTATAGAAAAAAATATTAAAAGCTGGCGAAAGAAACAAAGAAAGGGTCGTGGAGGTATTGCGTGAAAGAAACAAGAATAGTGAATGATAAAAATTTGAACCGTATATAATAAAATATTTTTTTCAAAGCGATTAATTATGTGTAATAGAATAAAAGTCTCAAAATTGATGCATAAAAACATATATTACCGGTAAAACATTATAAAAAAATATATCGGATAAAATAAATTGATGAAACTATTCAAACACTTTTGAACATTATGCAATCGGTATAATATATAGTATAATATGTTTATTCAGAATATTCAATTATTTTTTTGTTTTATCCATCACCATGAAATGGTTTCCACGACAACTAAATCCATTAAATAGTCAGTCGAGATAAATTTAGGAAAAATGTTTTTTTAGAATTATCTTTATGATTTTCAAAACACATGAATGTTTTAGTTTTCAATTGAATATATAATGGGCTGGGATTATTATGAATTGCTTGAGCTAACGCCAAGCGCCACAGATGCAGAGATTAAAAAAGCGTAATTTGAAATTAAGTTTGAATTCACTCTATAAGTTTAAAGATACGGAAACAATAATTTCTATTTGATTACTAATGTTTTTAACTTTAAATAATTAGCTGAAAAATGTACATAAAAATTATATTATTCATTATGTAAAAACTTTTAGGTATCGTAAGTTAGCATTGAGGTATCATCCAAGAAGGCAATGCAAGGGTGGCGATGAATTTGCAGCTGAAAAATTTAAACTCGTCTGCATGGCATACGATGTTCTGAGCAATGGTTTGTATTTTTTTTTAATATGTAAAAAAAAATAAAATGAATAAAAAAAAATATTTAACTGAACAAACTACAACAAAAACTCACTAAAGCCATGAGTCTGAATACAAGGATTTAATTTCGAGCAAACTTTTAGAAAAACATCATCGTAACTGGAGTTTTTGATAAATATTTTATATTCCACTAATAATTAATTTAGAATGCAGACGAGCCACATTTGATCAGTTCGGAGATGAAGGACTCAAGAGAGGAGTTCCGTCGGGAGCACTGGGCTCTGGCGAATGGACCAATGGCTACAGATTCCATGGGGATTCGCTTTTGGTTTTTAGGGAGTTTTTTGGAGGAGATAACCCATACCAAGGTGAAATAAAAAACTACCTAACATTAACTATTGAACTCATTATTATTCATCGAAAGATCAGACGATCAGAAAATCAACACCCAACTTAAACCTCCTTTCTAGAGTATTATGACAGAGTTGATGGTGACTTGAAAATGGGTTTTGGTGGTTTGGACGGCTTAGGAGCTCTGAAACAAGACCCTGTGCAGGAGAAGGAGCTATGGTTGAGGCTGGATGAGGTGTTTAATGGCTGCACAAAGAAAATGAAAATTTTCAAAAATGTGCTCGATAGTGAAGGCAGGACCACCAAGCTGAGAGAGAAGATTTTGACGATCACGGTGAAGAGGGGTTGGGTTCAAGGTACCCGAATCACCTTCCCAAGGGAAGGAGACCAGGGTCCCAATAAAGTGCCAGGTTTGTGAAGGAGTTGAGGCCTCATGCGAAATTGTTGTTATTCGTGTTTTATGAAAGGCATAACTAAAAGATTAACCGTATTATAAAACTTTATTTCTGAGTTTTAAAATATTTTTTCAATTTTCAGCCGATATCGTCTTTATTCTGCGGGACAAGCCTCACCCGAACTTCCACAGGGAGAAGCACGACCTCATCTTCACCACCACAATCTCTCTCAACAAGGCCCTCACTGGCACCACTCTTAGAATCGAAACCGTTGACGACAGGATAATCCACGTTCCCATCACCGACATTGTAAGGTAAGTGGCAAGTGGAGGGGATGTCCATTAGACTGAGTTTTCTTTTTTGTATGGAAAAAATTAATTCGCTATAAGTATGTCAGTTTCACGGAACAAGAAAATAATTTCAAACTTTTTAAGAAAATTTACCAAAATCATTCTACCAAATCTTCCTCCTCAGACCAGGATACACCAAGAGAGTGATTTCCGAAGGGATGCCCCTACCCACCAACCCTTCCCTCAAGGGCGACATGATCATCAACTTCTCCATCGAGTTCCCTGCCTTCCTGGCTCCCGACAAGAAGCAACTCATCGGCATAGCTCTTCCCACAGACACCAGAAAGCCGGGTCCTGATGAACAGGAGTCCAGCGGAATGCAATAAAAGTACATATAATGTCATCATCATCATCATCATCATCATCATCATCATCATCATCATCATCATCATCATCATCATCATCATCATCATCATCATCATCATCATCATCATCATCATCTTTTTTTTTCTAAATAATTATTATAACTATTATTATTAGTATTAATATTATCATTATTTATTATTAATAATTTTATTTATTATTATTTTTATAATATTATTTTTATTCTTTTTATTATTATTTTTATTATTATTATTATTATTATTATTATTATTATTATTATTATTATTATTACTATTAATGTTATTATCTTCTTTTTTTTAATTATTTTTTTCTTATTATAATAATAATTATTATTATTTTTATTATCATTATTATTAATATCATTATCGTTATCATTATCATTATCATTATTGTTATTATTCTTATCAATATCATTATCATTATCAGCATTATTATTTAGTTGGTAATATGTTGAAAAGTATTAAGGCCACACAGGCGATTTTTAGTTTAATTTTTGTATTGTTTTCAGTGGGATGGTGACCACGCTTGAGACTCCAAACCTCCATAAACTTCCGTTTAGACTTCGAATTTTCGTTTTTGACCTCTACTTGCGAGTTTGTGGTGAAGTTAAGAAGCGAGAAAACTAATACTCTCGTCATCATTCTTAAATAGCTTCAGCCGATCAGAAATGGTTGTTATTTTTGAAGTTGGTGGCTAGAAAGGTTTATTGGGAATATTTTTGTGAAGAAGAAGTCTGAATTAATCGTCAAACCGGCGCTTGAAAAAAATACAACTAGAAAAGGAAGGATGAGTGGAATAAATACTAGTTGTATAAATGGTAAAAATACACCACGAATGAACTTATTGTGGCAGTATCATGTGGAGATTGCAAGTTTGTAACAAGGAAGACTGAGCATTCAGGGAAGTAAAACTCAAATGGAGCTTCAAAGGGGTTTCGTATGGCATACGATGGCAGAGTACCCGTGTTTTGTATAGCGCCAAGTTTTTGAAGTTGAATTATTATATAATTCACGAAATAGAACACAAATACGAATATTATTATAGTGGCATATAGAAGCCACGAAAAAAACGTGATTGTTTTATGAATAGAAATGAGTAGAAAAAAATAAGCTGGGAGTATAGAGTGCGGGAGGTTTTGGAAAGTTAATTGACACCAAAACGGAAAAACACCAAAAGGTCAGTTAGCAGTAGTTCAACCAGAACCTTTTCTGAATTACTTTAACATTATCAGTATGTACTTTAAATTATGACCACTTGACTTTAGTTACTATAAATAGATATTTTGTATGAAGCTGTTGTGGGAGAATTAGTGATGACTGTGGGAGGTGTGCCACTTTTGGCGGTTGATACGGTTGATGCGCCTCAGAAGCCTGCGCATTATGACGTCATACTCTGGATCAGGTTCGTCCTGCAGGTTGCGTTTCTTTTTTTCCATTTTTGTTCCACCTCCCCTGCCGTCCCTCGTCACCTTGCCATCCAGCCCTTCCCATCTGCCATGGTTCTCGAAGCTTCCTTTTACGCCACGGAACATCAATGACAACTTGAGCAGCTTTCCAACCCCAACGGACCCTCCATGCGAGTTATCGTCTCCATACCTCCCATATCCACCATCACCACCGTCACCATGCAGTTCCCTCTCATGCAATTGATCATCCGTTGCTCCCACGCTCTTCCCAGCGCCATCTGCCGTGTGGTCCTTCACCACCACCTTCCAGAGGCCTTTCGCCTCTTCTCCCCAGTGCCTGACCGACATGAAGGTGAAGCGGATACCCTCCTCAGAGGCATCCTGGGGCCTTCTCTTGAGCATTTCGGAGCGGGTTCCACTGGCACTAACCACGTGCAAGCTCACATCGCCTCTCCTGCGGTGCTCCATCGTCACTCTCAACTGCAAGTGTTCGATGCTGTCTATGGACTGCAAGGAGGAACAGGCCTCAGACACGTTGAATGAGACTTCGAAAGACCCACCAGCCTTCAACAATCTGCCGTAAAGTTCAATTGCACTGCGTGTAAGGCATGTTCGAAGCGGGAAGAATTTATACATAGGCCTACAGTTCATTATTTGAAAGGTCCTAACAAATCGTCTCAGTTGTTTGCTTTGGTGCTTCAAAAACCAACCTTATTATTATTACTGTTGATTAAAAAAGCTTTTTCATAAACTAAAATTCCTGCACCACAAGACACCACCACTCGTGCCACCTTGGGGGTCCTGTGTACTTGACAATGCACTTGACACTCTCTTGCACCAGGCTCCAGTTGAGGGCAGCTCTGACCATGCCAGCGCAGTCGAGCACTCCGAAGCCCATCCTCTCGTGCACGTGGTAGCCCCCCCCGTTCATCACCCACCCTGCCTCCTCCTCACTCGGGATGATGGAGGTCTCTGCCACTATGTGTTGCACGTCTCTCCACGTGAGGGAAGGACTGGTGGGTGGATGGGTGGCTGGAAATAAGGGTCTGGATGAAGTGAGGGTAAGATTAGGATTAAGTGAGTGAGATGGATCAAAAACAATGGTTTGTGGTTTTTAGGAGTGTATGCATTGAAATCAGTCAACATTGATGGTTTATTCGTTTTTTATACCAATACTTAAGCTAATCACCATCTGAAATGATACAAATTTGAAACAAAATTGGATACATTGACAATTTTTCAAAAGCAAGAGCCAACTTGGCTTCGAGTGCGAGGGCAACACAGCCCGAAGCTAATGGAGCGGCACTGGAAGTTCCCAGAAAGGAGGTAGTGCAAGCTCCTCTCACGTCTGTGGTCACCTGAGAGTAGAGGAGGAAAGGAGGAAAAAATAGAGAAGGAGAAAGAATGAAGGGTTGTTCGAGATTTGTAAAAATGGTGTTATGAAGGAGCTTTTTGTTTTCGAAGGACAGATGATCATGTGATTTGAATAAAAATATCCTTGAACACCAGTCACATCACCATACCACATCACCATAAACTTCCACCACACCTCCAAACCCCCCGTCAAAAACCCCCATCCCTTGCACCTCCAAACCACCCAACAAAACCCCCAAATCCATCCTTAAACCACCACTACCAAACCACAACAATGCCAGCCACCACCACGCCACCCACCACATTGATGCGGGGACTGACAGGAGCGCCTGTACGCACGGGAGGCAGATGAGAGCCTCCTGTGAATACCACAGCCATGGTTGAAGAGCACACTTCGCTGAAGAAGGTGCTGAGGCCGTGGTCCGATATGCTTCCGATGGCCAAGGTGTAAGGACTGCTGACGTAGCCGTCACAGTTGCAACTATCACCGAAGGCTCCTCCGTTGCCTGTGGCCCATACGAAGATGGAACCCCTACCATCCCTGCCCTGTCAAGGCGGTGTTTGATACAGTATGAGGTGGCTAGTACATTGTCTTAGGTATTTCAGTCGCTTCCCAAATAAGAGATACTGAGAATAAGAGGTGCTGATAATTAGGGCTACCGATAATAAGAGTTATTGAGAATTGGTTACTGATAATAAGGGTTACTGATAATAAAAGTAACTGAGAATAAAAACTACTGGTAATGAAATAATAAAATAATAAAAAAAAGAAAAAAAAAGAAAATAATTGACGAGGTACCCTTGTGACGCCTTCTTTGAGGGCTTGCTTGCAGTACCTGCGGGGAGCTTCCATGGTTCTGCCTGCGGTGGAGGAGGTGTGGCAACGCTCAGGGATGTCTTGGTCCTTGTTACAATGATTTTTTGTTTTATTATCTGTATGTATTAAGCTCTTCGGAGTCGCTTGAAGCTTCACAGTGGGTTATCAAACATGAAAATATCAAGAATGAATATTCTACAGCTGGAACTCCTATGAAGGTTATTCGTTGGCGTGGGTGTGGCTTCAAAACAAATGGACGTTCTATTCACCATTGTCAGCAGGACCCCACGAAGAGCTGTAGATGTGGATGTGTTGGTTATTGTGCAGCAGTGCCTGGGCTTCCAACAGGTCTGTGATCCTGGCGTCCAAGAGTCGGATGCCTGTGTTGTGGTGTCAAGTTACGACTGTTAGTGATTGTTTTTTTGACTTATACTTATTGTAAATTTTAAAAGATCAAAGGTGGCTTTAATCGTAAGAATCAATCCGATTTATTTCAAGTCGAGCGATGGAAAGAGACAAGCTATTGTGATTCAATTATATTTCGAGAGAGGTGGAAGATTGCAGTTGTGAACATACCTCCGATGTTTGCGTTGAATGCCACTCCAACGCAACAGTTTGAGTTGTTGGCCTGGGCTGCCACCTCACCTGCACACATGGTGCCGTGGCTGGGTGGATGGATGGATGGATGGATGAACGAGTAGATAGATGGATAAATGGATGGATGGATGAACGAATGGATGGATGGATAGATGGATGAATGGATGGATGGATGGATTCATGAATGAATGGATTCATTGATGAATGGATTCATGGATGAATGGATTCATGGATGAATGGATTCATGGATGAATGGATTCATGGATGAATGGATTCATGGATGAATGGATTCATGGATGAATGGATTCATGGATGAATGGATTCATGGATGAATGGATTCATGGATGAATGGATTCATGGATAAATAAATGGATTCATGGATGAATGGATTCATGGATGAATGGATTCATGGATGAATGGATTCATGGATGAATGGATTCATGGATGAATGGATTCATGGATGAATGGATTCATGGATGAATGGATTCATGGATGAATGGATTCATGGATGAATGGATTCATGGATGAATGGATTCATGGATGAATGGATTCATGGATGAATGGATTCATGGATGAATGGATTCATGGATGAATGGATTCATGGATGAATGGATTCATGGATGAATGGATTCATGGATGAATGGATTCATGGATGAATGGATTCATGGATGAATGGATTCATGGATGAATGGATTCATGGATAAATAAATGGATTCATGGATGAATGGATTCATGGATGAATGGATTCATGGATGAATGGATTCATGGATGAATGGATTCATGGATGAATGGATTCATGGATGAATGGATTCATGGATGAATGGATTCATGGATGAATGGATTCATGGATGAATGGATTCATGGATGAATGGATTCATGGATGAATGGATTCATGGATGAATGGATTCATGGATGAATGGATTCATGGATGAATGGATTCATGGATGAATGGATTCATGGATGAATGGATTCATGGATAAATAAATGGATGGACGGCCAAATAAAATAATAAAAACCTAAAAGCTTGAAAAACTTAGCAAAAAAATTTAATAGATAAATTGGTGGTACAAATTGTGAGTGTTGGGAGGCGTTTTGAATGAATGACTCGCGAGTAGCCCGAAATTGAACAATGCTTCGGCATATACGGCTCACATAGACCGAATGTTTGCACTCAAAAAACAGAGGAAGGACAAGGTTTTGAAAAACAACAAAATAATCCTCAACCGACGTCTGTGGAGAAACTATTTTGTATTGAAAACTAAATTAACACTATGTTTACAATGAAGAGATGAATCACACGAATACAACACACACAAAAAACTATTTCGTTAACTTTTTTTAAATTCAAAATTAATGAAAAACGTAAGAGTGAAGAATAGCATAAATACTGAAACAAAACCAAACCAAACTGAACCGAACAAGCAACCACGTGAGACGTCTAATTTGAGAAACAAACCAAAAAAAACAGAAAAAAATGTTTTTAAACAAAAAAACTCCATATGTTCACACAACCAGCCATCAACGAACGAGTACCTTCTTTAGGGATGGCTGTGAAGTTGCGTAGAAAAATATGATAAGAATTATAATTAATTAATTAATTAATTAATTAATTAATTAATTAATTAATTAATTAATTAATTAATTAATTATAATATTAACATTTAAATAAACTCACATGACCTTCATATGAATGATAGTTTTGAGTACAGTGGGGAATTACCTTAAAGTTATGAATCAATGGACAGAAAGATCACAGAGCCCACTTATAAGTTATAAGTCCTTTTAACTTGTTTGAGCTTGAATAGGTAAGCTTGCATTTGAATTTCAAAAAAGACAACTAAAATAAAAAACAGACGCCGCGCTAGAGTGGTTTTCCATGAGAGCGCCATTGAACAAAGAACTAAAAGAGGCTTTAAAAATGCTTTGAATAGAAAGGGTGAGACAAAGCAGGATAAGCACTTAGTGTGGGGGTCCTTGAGGTTGGGCATGGGGTCACCAGCGAGGTCGCTCGAGTCGCTCAGGTCGGCGCTCGCCTTGGCATCCTGATGAGGTGCGCCTGATGAAGCCACAGAGAGCCTCTCATCATCACAACCACCTTCCTTATCGCCATAACCACTCTCTTTTCACCCTCACAAAAACAACCTTTCCTATCACAACCACCTCTATCATCACCACAACTTCTGTTTTACCACTTCAATTTCCACCCTTACCTTTACAACCATCATCACCCCCTCCAGCATCACCAGCCAGCGACTCACGTAGTTGTGGATCAGGTCAGGGTGGGTGTGGTCAATGCCATCGTCAATGATTGACACCACCACTCCCCTCCCTGTGTAGCCCAACTTCCAAGCTGGCACCACGTTCAAGTCATAGCCTCTTATTCCACCAGTCTGTCCTAGGTTCAACTGAAGATATGGACGCTTCCATTTTTATTTTTCAAAAAATTTTTTAAATAAAATGTGAGTTTTTGTTTTAGTCATTACCAAAATTATTTTAATTTTCCATTCGTACGAAGCTTGAAATAGCATAAAAAAAAACATTTTAATTAATTTAAAAAACTCACCAAATACCACTGTTTTTCAAACATCGGGTCGTTGAAGAAGATCTCACTGACATTTTTATCTTTTTTATTTTCACTTTTTCTATCATACTTTCCAACACCACCATGCATTCTTTTGCCATCTTCGTCTTCATCAGCATCATCATTTCTTTTGCTCAAATCATCAGAACCCTCATCAGCTTCTCCATACAGCTCTTCAGTCTCCTTCATAATTCCCTTATAAGAGTCCATGTTGAAGAAGGGTCCGTGAGCTCTTTTCAATCGCACCAACCTCATCTGCCTATCTACCCGGACCACCTGGGTGTGAAAATGGATGGGTGAGTGAGTTGATAAGTTGGGTGGAAAGTGGATGGGTTGAAGTGGCTTGGTTGGGGGAATGAGTGAGTAAATGGGTGGGTGGGTGAAAAGGTGGGTGGAATGAAGTGGGCTGGTTGGGGTAAGTATGTTATGAATGAACTTAATTCAAGCTTCATCATGCACCCCCCTCGCATAGCCCCTATAGAGCCCATGGAGAATTATAAATACATTTAGAAGATTGATTGTTTGAAATAAAATCAGTTTAAAAATTTTCAAGGAAGGGCTGGAAATTGTGGATAAATGTAAAATTCAATGAATTTCAATGAGTTGGTTTGTAAGCTTATCCATGAGAGGTGAAATGTGAGTTGGCTTGGCAAACCTTAGGATCGCTGAGAAGGAGTTGACGAGCGCTCCTCTTTGATCTCTCATGCCTGTTGACTCCAGTGTCATCATTTCTTCTGAATTTGTACACACTACCCAAAGCTTTTATCTTCAATGAGTGGTTGTTGGAAAAAATAAAATGAATAAGCTCTTGTCGAAGATTAGATTTCAGAATAGATTTTATTGGACTCAGTGAAAGATTATTTTTAAAAAGTTTAATAAACTCAAAGTTGGTGAGTTTTTCATTCGTTAAAATTTTACTTACATGCCTTAGAATGGTAAAACCATGTTTTTTAGCTACGTCAGAAGCAATATCTGCGTTTCCATTGATTTCTACCGCAAACTCTTCTGTTAAATTCTTTAATGGCTCTTTCTCTTTATATCTTTCACTATTTATCTTTTCACTGCCAATTTTTTCATTGCTATCTTTCTTCTTATAATTGTTAATTTCTGAGTTTTCATCTGAATTTTTTCGATCATCTTCTATTATATTTTTTATTTCTCTATATATTGAGTTGCTTAATTTTCTGTTTCTTATCTTTCTTTTCAAATATTCTTTACTATTGTAATTGTCATCCAAAATATTTGGTTCTAAAAATGCAAGGTCGTCAACTTTATGTTTGCGATGTTTTCTTGCTGAAGTTGAACCAACGAGGTAAAAGGTTATAAAAAGAAAAATATTTATAATTTTAAGATTCATTGTAAATTCAACTTTTCATATTTCAAAAAATATTTTTCGACTATGTACAAACTCCAGTTATAATTATGAAAATTCAAGTCAACTCAGAAAAACTACTACAGAAATAAATAATCTGAAGCTCCAACTTCCTATTAGGCATTTAATTGAGATGGTCCAAAGAATATAAAAACAACAATTAGGTAAAATTATTTTTGGTTCTTTTGACCAAATATATGGAAATACTTTTAAGTCCAAAACTGATTTAATAATAAAATATTGTGAAAAAATTTGAAAACTATTGAAAACACAAATATATAAAAATCTCAGTCTACGAAAATTACGTGGGATCACTCTGTTTTTTGAGGAAAGTGAAGTTTTAAGGCATGAATTTGATTCAGCAATTGTACGTCGCAATTACAAATTTCTTCCGTTAGAGTGCAGACTATATGGTTCGAAATGGTACGATGTATCTTTTTTTTCTGATACGGTGGTATCTTGGGGTCATTATTCCGAGCAATGTCTTGGTTGAATAACATAAATGAACCCGTTTTGGTTGTACAGTCAATTTTGTCATTTTTTGTCATTTTTTTTCTTTTTTTTCAATTCAAATTTTTCGCCATTCTCCAGATTGCATGAAACTTTGAAAAATATGTGTATACAAAAATTTTAAAATATTTTCATGTTTGAAACGAAAAGCATGCAAGCCGTCTAATAATATTATTGCTTTTTTGTTTTTGTATATTGGTGTTTGTATTGTATTGTATAAATGCGCCTCTACAACCACTTGTTTGAGCAAATTTAATACAATCTAATCAAAGAATTTATATTTCGCAGCTTAACTGTTAAAGAGCGTTTTGTTACGAACTGAGCTCATCCCACGGAGGGTGTGTGTGAAGTCAA
>OX387247.1:560439-575439 GCA_947562095.1 Branchellion lobata | reverse complement strand
GAAGTGTGGTAGGCAGTGGCACCACACGCTGAAGTGTGGTAGGCAGTGGCACCACACGCGGCAAAACCTTTCTGCACTTGTCACTACGCCCTCCCAGTTCTAGTGTTACTATGGAAACATAATGAAGAAGAGAAGGACGAGGGTGGTGGCTTGATCGGTGCTGATGATGATCTTTGCCATGTTTGTCAAGTCCTTGAGGCGGAAACGGTGTCATGAATGAAGTTTATCCTGACAAATCACTGAAATAAGCAACCCTCGGAATTTCAAAGCTCCCTGAGTCTCAACCCCGCCATTAATTATAAACCAGCCTATGAAACCGACATAAAGTGAATCATACTATTACTTAGTAATAGAATTACTTGCATTGAGTAAATTCACGTTAATTCACTTAAATTGATCTTTTTTTAGCAAAGAGTGAAAATTCTGAAACATACCGTCTGGTTTATAGCTTGGCTTGATTTGATCAGCTTCTTCGTGACACAGCCAAGGGCCAAGAAAAGTCATATTTACAATATTGCCTATCAATTAGTTATCACCGTGGGTTGGGGTTGTCTGGATGTACGTGTATGTCTTTGCGTTTGTATTTGTTTTGATTTTTTTCTTTTGAATCAAACTTAATAAATACAAAAATTCACACTCTTGAGGAATATTTGGTGGCATTAGTGTGTGCGCTTGCTTGTCCGTGTGGTTATGTGTGTAAGTATGTGTGTATATATACTCACGTATGCGCGTAGGTAATTTGAGGTGTAGTCAGTCAGTTGTTAGAATCTTTATCTTGTCACATTAGGTCGAAAATCATTAAGACTTCAGCACACCCACCTCCCCCCTTCCCCACCATGCTCTCTCATATCATATTTCCTTCCATAACATAACAGCCTGCAATCTTGATTGACTGGGAAATCCTTTTGAATTACAACTTACTTCTCAATTCTTCAGCCACGCTGACCATGTACGATCTTTGAAATGGCATAATGGCAGCTTCAGCAGCTCGAACGTATGTTTCTTATCATTGGTAATCTGTATACCTTCCTCTTGTATTAGACTTTAGGTCATTCTTATTGTATTCTTATTCATGAGCTCGCTTTTATCAATCAAGCCATCTCCTCCTTCCTCATTTCCAACCACCTCAGCCTTCGTCTTCCAAATTCTTCATTAGACTTGCCTCATAGCTCATCCGCAGAGACTTTCATTGGAGCTTAAGCACCAGTCACTTCAAAACTGCCATTGTTTCAGTGGTTCAAAAATTATTTCAAACAACCTTCAAGCCTGTAAGTTGTTTGAGTTAAACTTCCAACTAACAATATGTCAGAAAAATTGAATCGCTCTTAACTAAAGCTCGTTCTCAAGGAATGACACTATGAATTGTTTTATGGAGTGTTACCACGGCCTGTGGCATGCTTGGTGCTTCCTCACAAGGGAAGTGTTAGACACTCAGACCTGACATCTTTACATTCGTTAGGGAACCTTAAAACTGAAAAGTTTTTTTTCTATTTCAACAAAATAACCCTTAACAGCTGAAATAATCTTGGAGTGTAATTATACATAACTTAATCACATGATGTATTTTGGTGGTCTATTGCTCTTTAAGAATATTTCGTGTAGTAATTATAAGTATATAAAATTACGGTTTCTAGTTTCAAACCTAGGTAGTTTAGTGTCACTTGGACCCCTTGTTATAATCGCTCTTTTCAAAGATGTCTTTTTAAGATTGCTGTTAGAGGTGTCGAAGTCTTTGCAATGATAACGTTTGATAACGTTTCATGCGATTAAGAGCTTATCTCTCGATAATTAAAACTAATAAAGAAAACTTAACCGTTTCGTAAACGGGAGTTTGTCCCATTTTTACACTTCAATAGTTTCCATAAACCATATTTGTTTCCTAAAGTAGGTTCTATGGACGATTCATAATTTTCCATCTCTAAGGAACGATCGCATTGAAGTGAGCTCAATGGCTTTTGTGAACGGATGACTATATTGTTGCCGGGATTCTAAAAATGTTTTGTCGTTTAATTCAATTGATTTCAAGAATTGATAAGGAAGCTTTGCATCATTGGGACAATGAAGTTATATAACTCAGGTGAAAATCAGAACGCCATCGATGCACACTTTGCCAACAAAAGAAGAATCAATAGTCCCTGCGACCAATAAAGGCAGAAATTCTATTCCAAAATTTTAAAAACGATAAGCTTTCAAGGGATTCAAAGTGATGCTTTTCGTATCTTAAAAGCTACAAAGTAAAATTAACGCAAGAGTTATGTCAGGTAAACTGGTTCAAAGTGAATAAATCAATTGGGCGGCTGTTGTAGTGACGAATTAACCATAGATACGCATCAATGTGATCAAGTTGACTCACATAGGTTTCGTATCAAAGCAGAAGGTATGACACAAACTAGCGACGATGAAATTAAGAGTAATTAAAAGTGCATTAGATAAAGAAACTCAAAATGTTATAACTCTGGCGATGAAGTGTGTTGCGTGACTTTGTGATTTTGTTTGAAGTTGCGGCCTCATTTTAATATGTTTCTGGACACACACACACATAAGCTGAATGCAAAACATTTTTGTGATTTTACTACCAAAGTTACTTATTATGCAAGAACGAATTAACATAACACTGCAATAGGTGCTTTAAAATTTTAAACAAGCCAGACCCATTAAGACAATAATAATTTTATTTCATTATAATTTAACTTTTTGACAATATTTTTTTATTTTCGTTTCGACATTACTATCACTTTCTATTGCTCAATCGTAATCACTCTAAGCTTATCAGCTCCTGATTTATTATGGACCGTTATGGGGTCCCTCATTTCAAAGCTACGATCGATAGAGACAGTTCATAGTTGTTAAATCAGTTTAATAATTAAACTGTTTAAACCGTTCAAACCATAGAATGAAAATGAGTCTAAATTTAAATTTAACTAGAAAGGACTTGATCCTTCTAGTGGCAGGCACGCTTTCATGTGTTAGAAGTAGGCGGCACTCATTGACATTCCGTGTTTAATTTTCTATGAGATTCTCTAACGGCTGCAGCGCTGGATGGCGTATAACGAACCAGCGAGAAAAGTGAAGAAAAGAACCAGTGGGAGAAGTTTGGAGGAATTGTAAGAGGTGATAATGGTTGCGAGGTGCTACTGTGGAGTGGCTGATGAAGAGGGCTCGGGTGAGCTTTAAAACCATTTAAAGTTTGGGACTTTAAAAAGCCCTTAAAAGTACTTTAAAACCCAATCTCAGGCTGTAGCTTCAAAATTCCTGCAATGTAACTATTTGAGCCCTAAAATGTATATGTGATTGCTCGCAACTATATATATATATATATATATATATATATATATATATATATATATATATATATATATATATATATATATATATATATATATATATATATATATATATATATATATATATATATATATATATATATATATATATATATATATATATATATATATATATATATATATATATATATATATGCATAAAGACACTAGTTTATCATCTTGCCGTCTATGGTCGCAAGGATATAAATAGGGAGCCGATAAATCATATTTGTGAATCGATTATTCAAAATTTTGCATTCTTGTCCACTTTTAGTTTATTAATAATTATTTAAAGGTCCCACACACCCAAATGGTGAGTTAACTGTGCCTTTTGGATGAACTTTCACCGAATTATTTTGAGTGGATTTTGACAAAAATAATTATTATCAGGTATTTATTTTAATTGTTGAAATACAAAAATTTCACACTACATAGGTGATGGAAGCATCCGAAAGCAATGACTTCATCGAGACTCGCGGACTCAACTCCCCTCTCTACTTCACTCCCCTCGTCCCCCTCTACGACCACGAAGACTACGATGTAGAATTGCTGCGTTCTGAGGACGACAGACGTGATAACATCAATGCCAACGCCACCACAAGCACCATCGACAGCAACTCGGAAAACACATTTTTCGTTTCTTACCTCGACCTGTCCGAACAGGATGATACTAAACAAGACCAAACCATCAGCGACACACCACAAAGCCTATTCTTATCTCCCATGACATCTTTATGGTCGTGCGCTTCAGTGAACAGCTTCGAGTCGATTGAAACAATGCGAGATACGGCCACTGCTCGACCCTTCGTCACTAACACCAACCAAACCATGCTCAACTACACCTCCTTCGAGCGTCCTGACACCAACAAGATGGCAGCGGTGAACGACTGGGTGAAACATCTAGCAAAACCGCAAAAGTCAGAGGATCTGATCCACAACAGCATCTGTCCTGAGGGAGACTGTGATGTGTTGAATGAACCGATACAACAGGACGATGAAAGTGTGGATGAGGCGTTGATGGATGAGGAGTTTGTGGATGAGGATGATCTCTACAGCATGACGTTCAACCCGGAGGACTTTAGCACTTCCACCAACAAGCACTTCGACACCAACAAACCCGAACGTAACTTTCAAAAGTGTGAGGTCGCTAATCACTTTACGACCGCTAACGCTGGTTTGAAGGGTGATGATGTATCCACCCATGAGGCTGACGAGACACTGAAGTCTCGTATGACACCACGCATGGTACGCACCTCTACAATGAAACCTTTTCTAACAAACGTGCCCAAGTGTCCTCTTGAGCTGAGCGGTATTTCTTCAAAACCTCCTAACCACCCTAAAGTTTCATTCAAGCCGACAGTTTCTAAAATTGCCAAGCGGCCTTTAACTCTCAAACGCAAAACGCTTCATAAAAACAGAATTAAAAAAATCAAAAAGTACATTTCTAACACGTTAAAAAGAATCAAAGCCAGTCCGCCAAACGAACATTTTGAAGACTTTATTCAACTTAGCGAAACTGTCGTAATTTCTCGGTACATCCCTGATTTGTCTCAACTACCGGCCGTTGTCAAGTCTGAAGATACGCTCTTCTCTGAAAGTGAGTTTAAACTTCAGGCTGTATTTAAAATTTAAATAAATCTATAAATAGCGCTTGTTAATATTCATTTTTTTGAAATAATTAACAATAACTATTTTATATATCTTCGCAGATAACCTTTACCTGTCAATAAAGTCCCACTCGAAGGACCTCTTGAACGTGGAGGTGATCAGGGGACACAACTTGAAGATGAAGCGCCACGTCTTGGAAGAATCCTTTGTGGAATTTTCGATCCTTTCTGGAACTCACGAGAGTTACACGTGGCGCACTGGCTTCGTGATGGGAAGTAAGAGTCCTCTATACAACGAAGGATTCAAATTGTAAGTGATTCATTTCTGAGTCAAATAATTCAAATCATTTTATTATTTTAAGCTTATTTTTTTTAATAATTCGTTTATTCTTTTAGAAATCTACACCGTGACGATCTTTCAAGCCGCCTCGTTGTGAGGTTGTTCCATGCCATCAATGACCAGGATTCTGGCATCCTTATTGGCTGCATGTCTTTCAACGTCAAAAGTCTGCTTCAACGGGTACAAGCTTTCAATACTTCGAAAAATAATTTAATTCAATTTTTTTTGTTAATTTAAAAATTTCATTAATAATTTCATTTGAATTAATTTCATTGGCTGTTATTCATTCAACGCTGGTCATTGAATATGGATATATTTATATACAGCCGGTCCAAGGGAATTATCACTTATTGCCTGAAGAGTTGGGCAAGCACAAACACTTGAAAGTGATAACAGCCCGCTCCACCATCAGATCCGTTCTCTTTTACCCTCCAAGTAAATCGATTTGTCGGGAGCCTCTAGGGATGCGCTTTTCAGCTTCCTTACCATCAACCATCGAGTCCGTCAGACACAATGGCCTGGCGTCTTTGTGTGGCATCGTCCGAGGCGATCAAATCCTTTCAGTCAATGGCTACGACGTGACAGCCACGTCACCACAACTGATCCAACACCTTCTTACAGAGTCCGAAGGCCCTTTAGAGCTGATGGTTCGAAGGAAGATCGTTGGATCTGATTTCAACAATATCAATAAAATAATCAAAAATGTTAAAAGAAAGTACCACAAAAATGGTAATGATTCATCGCTGCAGCTGTGATGCCTTGTATGTGTATTATTTATTGTATGTGTGACCGCATGTGTACTTGTGAAAATGTGCACTTTTCATCTTTCTTCGACATTTCTAAAAAAATTGTATCATTTCATTTCTTTTTTTTTGTTTTTCAATAAAACGAAAATTATTTTTGAATTTTCAAAAGAACAAAAATTTCGATGGAATCTCAATTACGCTTTGTTGATAACTTAATCCCGTGGCACATAAAATGGCCATAAAATAATAAGACGGGCCGTTATGTATTAACGCACAAAGTAAAAGTAAAAGATTTTTAACGAGGAGTAATCACAAGGACTTACCTTTGAAAATATTATTACGAATTATTATTATAATTATTGTTTTAAAGATCGAGAAACGAGTTGAATAAAAAAATATGGAAAATGAGAAAATCACGGAACTAAGTAACAAATGAATGAATAAGAACAGAATTCCTCCAAAATATTTTTTTATTTTCTCAATTATTGCAAAAATAAAAGTAAAAGAATTTTTTTTAAAGAATTCCGAGAAATCTTAAAGGGAAATAAAGTTATTTTTACGAGCTCTGAAGGAGGCAACTGCTGTGTTGTCAGCGTGATTGCAACATTAAGCAGCGCCTCATCGTAACTCCCATCGACCTTGTATGTCTTATCACCATCATTATACACTGTATCATCATAATTCCATGCATTATATACTCCCGCCACACCCCAACATAACCTCCCACCACACATTACCAGCAGGATGGACTTGAGGTCATAAATCAATGTCTTCTGCAACATGTGATCTCATTAATTCTGATTTATAGGTGCCTGGATGTGTGCTCTGGTGCTCAGCAGCTGATGTGATGCTTGTAAGCAAAATATTTCAAAGACCTTCCAAGGACTTGCATTTCAACATACATTGTAGACTCTTCAGTGTCGTTTTTCTATGCATGGAATAAATTTATTTTTATTATTTTATTTATTTTATTATAAATTTTATTAATTTTATTATCAATTTTATTTATTTTATTATCAATATTATTCATTTTATTTTCAATATTATTTATTTCATTATTAGTGTTCCTTATGATGTCTTTATTGAGTGAAAGATACGAAGAGAGCGGTGCAGACGGATAACAACATATTCGTTATTGCAGGCGTTTTGAGAGATTTCATTTCAAAAGTGTCTGTACTAGCTTCATCAAGCGAACCTCGAGGCTAACTTTCCACTAAGCCATGATGTTGGAGCAGCATTATGTTGGAGAAGCATTATGTTGGAGCAGCATTATGTTGGAGCAGCATTATGTTGGAGCAGCATTATGTTGGAGAAGGATTGTGTTGGAGAAGGATTGTGTTGGAGAAGGATTATGTTGGAGCAGCATTATGTTGGAGAAGGATTATGTTGGAGCAGCATTATGTTGGAGCAGCATTATGTTGGAGCAGCATGATGTTGGAGAAGGATTGTGTTGGAGAAGGATTGTGTTGGAGAAGGATTGTGTGCCCAAAAATCTTCGATTCTTTCTACTTACATACATAAAAACACGAATATCATTATAGTGGCATTAACCCCGTAGAGTTTCGAGACTTCTCGTTGGGTAGTTATTTGAAACATGCACGCAGCATTGGCACAGTACTGGCCGCAAAATCAATACTGTTCCAGTCTTGCACAAAGCTCAAGAGATGAAAGGTGAGCTTGCGAGACAAGAGACGTAGTCTTGTGCAACATTGCGCAACACTTGAAGAATTTTGTAACTTCAAAGTTCTTTTACGTAACTCGTTCTTCAAGTTTTCATATTTTAAAAATATTAAAAAAAATAATAATATATTTCCTAATTCATGAATTAAAAAATAATTTAAAATACTCATTTTGAGAGATTTTTAAATCTTCAATTTTTGAATAATTCTATATAAAAAAGCTAAAATTAACTTTTAAATTGGGGGGCGTTTGGAGTGAAGATCAAAAGGAGTCGATTGGAGACGATTTCTACTGAGCAGTAATCACGCACCATTGATTGCTTCGAGTCTTATAATTAACTTTCTTGGTTCTCGAGTTTTATTTCGGATTATTCATTTATTTGGATTCTTTTTATTTGAAAATTATTTAAAATTTAATTGTTACAGTAAAATATAAAAACACAAATTGATAAATTGACCTAATAGAGTGGAAAAAAAACGCAAATTGAGTTAGTGTTGAGATTAAATGAAAAATTGTATATTTTCAGTTTTCAAGTTGCACTAATGAGACTTGATCTCGACTTAATACCCGATCGAAATTTAAATTTTATTTTTTATTTTGGAAAAAAATGAAGTATTGCAAGAGATTTATTCGGAATGAACAAACGTTAAACATAATTTGAATTTTCAAGAAAAATCCCATGAAAATAAAAAGATGACGATGTTCACATTCATAAGTCTCGGAGGCATTCATTTTGGTTGAAATTTTAAAATTTGAAGGCATTAATCATTTGATTCCTCAAGGAGGAGCAGGGTGTTGTTGGTGAGGTCGTTCAACTCTGAAAGTTTGAAAGTTTATGAATTAATAAAATTTAAACTTTATGATTTGATAAAATTAAAATTTAAAAAATGATTTAAAAAAACTTGGAATAAAAATAGTTGAAACAATTCATCATCCGATTTATAGTTTACCAATTCATCACCATGGGGCAAGCCACACTTGGCAACATACTGTTGAGTTGTAGGATGCTTTCGTGGACGGAGGAGGCGCGTTGGAGGTCTGCAGAGCTCAAGAGACGCTTGAGGACCCTTGACAAGTGCACCACAGGCAGCATCAGATACGCCTCTAGGTCCATGCCACTCTGTGTTCTCTGCTGCAATGGTGAGCTTCGTGTCAGTTTCCAATTCGGTGGAGTATTTGGAAAAAATGAAATGTGAATTATTTGTAACTCACTTTCAAAAGGATGTTTAAATTTTTGTCTTTCAAGTTTTTGAGTTCCTTCAGAGCCCTGCTGAGTCCTCTCATGTAGTGTGTATAAGCTTCAGAGATCATGTGTAACTTGCAGCTGTACGCCTCGTTGATGTGTTTGCTGGCGGCGAAGGTGTGCTTGGGTGTTTTGTGTTCTTCTTTGTACTTAATTGAAAACGAACTGTTGTCATTGGAGCGGTCCAAAGATTCATTCGTAAAGGGTTCTTTAGCTTCCTGATGGCTGTGACGAGACGTGGTAGGACTGGTAATGTCTGTGCATGAAGTGTCGTTTGTATTGGAAATAGCTTTGAGTTGTTTGTGTTCGTAACTTGGAGTGTTGTAATCAAACGTTTCATTGTTCGCGAAAACATCTTTGTTGAAGGCATCACTGGAAGCATCCTCTTTCACAAAAGTTCTATTGTTATTACTACTATTATTTCCACTTTTATTATTATTAAAATCTCTATCAACGTCATCGATCTGCCCTTCAGAGGAGTTTGAAGGACTGCAGGCCAAGGCATCGGTAACTGAGACACCACATATGCTGTCCATCATTTCAAACTCCCTACAAATGTGCTTCGAAATCTCTCTGAGCTTTAAAGCGGTGAAAATGGCAGATTTTTGAAATATTTTGAAGATCAATAATTTCATAAATTCAATTAACAAAGTTTCAAAGAAATTTCAAATGTGGAAATTTCACACCATCACATTCATAGCGTCTGACTGGATTTGATAGACTATATAAAAAGCTTAATAAAATAACATTTCACAAACCTCATGTATGTTTTGGAAGATGAGATGGTACTGTTGGCGCGAGAAGGTGTGGCAGTGGAAGAGAGGACTGATGAAATTGTAATAGAGGTCTTGCATGGCTCTGCAGAACATTCCTTCCAACTCAACCACCTGGTCCTCCAGCGTCTGAAGAAAATATTTCAAAGTTTCACGAATAAAAATTAAATTATTCTTAAATATAAAAATTAATTATTTGATTATTCAACCTCAACATATTTTTATTTGTTTTTCTTGATTTCAATTGAATTAAGTATTTTAAATATTAATATTGGCTGAGCTAAATTGACGAAATTTCAATAATGGAGTTTTCAAGGTGAAGAGATGAACACCATGTTGAGGGCGAAGCTGTTGGAAGAGCCATTCATGTTGCAATAACTGTCGAAGCTGAGACGTTTCATTGTGGGGTGTTTGGAGGAGGAGAGGCGAGGTGTAGGTGTGTCAGAAACGAGTGAAGAGTAAGAATCGTCAACTGTCTTTCCAGCCAGTGTATTCCGAGAACCATTGGTGAGTGGCCTGGTGCCTTGTTGACTTGGGATAAAATCGGATTTAGGATGATTCTCTGTGAGGATTTCAGAAGAGCCTAAATCAGAGGTTTTTGAGTTGTGAAGAACCTTCGAAACGAGGAATGTTTTGTCTTGGAAGTTATCTTGGCTATCGATTCGACTCACTTGTCTGGAAACTTCACTGTTGTTAGGGTTGTTGAGGTCTGTGTCTAGTGAGGTGTAAGAAGTGGTCTTGAAGGAGGAGGTGGTGGACAGAAGCATGCCTTGATTCAATATGGAAGGGTTTTGATTTTCATTGGATTCGTCCAGGGTGTGTTGAGAGGAATAAAAGTTCCTGACGGATCGTATTTTCCACTTCTTGATCCTTCTCGAGTCTACAGATCCATCCATCTTCTGCTTCTTGTGCTTCCAACAAATGTCGCCAATTTGACATCTCTTGAGAGCATTCACCTCTTTTGATCTTTCATTGTTGCACACGTGAATGGTAGCATTTTTTGTATCTTCAAGCACAGTGGTTCCTATGCCAGAGTCTGCAGTCACAGCCGGTGGGGCTCTGAGCACACTGATGTGAAGTCTCTGGAGGCTTTTAGTGACAAAGGAGGCCACGACGGATGATGGCTGGTTGAAGAGATGCACGCCATTGACGGCGAAGATGCTGTCTCCCACTCGAAGACCTGCTTCTGCTGCCTGTGAACTCACGTATGTGACCTTGCAGGGTGATGCGTTATTGATTCCAAAGCCAAAGCCTCCCCACGGGTGTTCCAGGATGCTGATGTTGTGGATGGTGGCCACGAACGAAGAGTCATTGAGTGCCTGTCGAACACGCACGTCACCAGATATTTGCTTCTCTGTGCGTGTGTTGCTTTGATCGGCCTTAATCGAACGCAGGGGATTTGAAGTTTTTTCGTTAGTTTGCCCCACAGATTCGGGACGTGTACCTTGGATCCAGCCCTGGAAAGGTGGTTTGGTTGGAATACATTCATACTGCTCTGTAATTCAAGAAATGATTAACTCAACATCTTTCAAACATACACAGCAAAAGCTTTCGAGCTGGGCCGAGGTATTGTAATCAGCTTCGCATATTTCTTCCATGTTTCTGTGATTTATAAAACATATGCCTGAATTTTTAAATTTTCAAATTGGTACATGTTGAAATCTTTTTATCGTATATATCGATTAGACAAACATACAAACACGAGTGGTCTCAAAACACTACGGGGTAAACAAAACGATACCACTATAATAATATTCGTACTTTTATTGTATTGTATTGTATTGTATTGTGTTGTATTGTATTGTATTGTATTGTATTGTGTTGTATTGTATTTTATTTTATTGTATTGTATTTTATTGTATTGTATTGCATTGTATTGTATTGTATTGCATTGTATTGTATTTTATTGTATAAAATACATATTAATCGATGGTTTCAATGGACTTGTTCATTTACGAGTTTCTCTCCTGCAGTTATTAATTTGCTTCCCTTCGAATGGCCATTGTTCGTTGAGAAGGCAGGATGTGAAGGTTCTAGCTTATTACTCTTATGTCTCATTCTCCTCACATATGGACATTGGTTAGTTATATAGCCTCTCATATATTAACATTGTATTTTTACCCATTTGACATGTGGCAGACAGAAATTCGGATGATACTTCCAACCAGGTAGCTGTGCAAGTGATTGGGAGTTAATTAAGTTAATATGATAAGTTAATAAGTTAATAAGATCATTAATATTGGGTTTTGTTTCAAATTTAAACAAAGATCTAAGAAAATTACTTGTCGAAATGGGCCTTGAAACTGATTATACGTCTCTTCGCCTCAAACTTCACCTGGCGTGACTCCTGCCTTCCCAGTCCAAACTTTGCCTGCAAGTGTTTGTTGTATTTACAATGCGTTTTACACGACTTTTTTGTGTTTTTTATAACTTGTTCAGTTAAAACACAGGTTGTATGCAGCAATATCTATAGAATAATTTATCTAATCCAATATTTTTATGTGATAAAACTAAATTAATCTTCAATATTGTGGAAATTAAACGTATTGACAAAGAGATATCAACCTTTGCAAAGCCTTTTTATATTAAAAAAAATATTTTTTGGTAGACCAAGTCCAGGCATACGCTGGAAATGGTACAGAACATGGCAAAAAATCGAACCAAAGAAAAAATTTACGAAAACTGATTGTTATTAGTCAGCATTGGAAAATTATAATGAAGTCTGAGGAATGAGAACTCAAAGGCGAAAAGTGGCATCACATTGGCGAGGCATACATAGAAAGTTTGGCATCGAAGCTTTGACACTTGAAATGTAAAAACAAAAGAATTTAATAATTTGGAATGTTCCGGAATGACAGGTTCTGAATTGGTTCCTCCAAGCATGTTTCGATCGAATTTCAAGCCCGCATTCCAGATGTCTTCTAGTCTTTCCTTCTTAATAATCCCTTATTGCTGGTCACCACCGACGCAGCTAATCGTTCACCGTGTCAGCGTACTGCTAATTGTCTGCCTAATTATGTTTTATTATATGTCTAGGAATAAAAAATGCCATTACAATTCCTGAATAGCTTTCTCTAGTTTGCTATTTCAGAATATTTCCGCATCTGTGGAAATCTGTAATAAGTGGGCATGGGTGTCAGTTCTTATTAACCCAAGGCACTATGAGACAGGCTGCACTACAATTCTGCCTTTCTTTGCAACACCCGTATATTGGGCTACTATTGCTGTAAGTTGCTATATGCAACATAAGCCGCTTCGAGGCTCATACCTATAACACAATCACACTGGTAACTTTAAGGTTAATTAACCCCTACACCTATAATACAATGCCAGGGGTTGGTATACCATTTCCGTTATTGGAATTCCTGATGCGTTGTTGCATGTCTTTTGGCCTCTAATCGTGGCCTGACATGCCACTGGATGGCTTGTAATGAGAGCAATTACTATCAAGTGTTAATGCAGCCTGCTCCCTTGCACCTTCGTATCGCATGCGGGTCGTTGTAACAATACAATACAATACAATACAATACAATACAATACAAACACGAATATTATTATAGTGGCATTTATAGTGGAGTTTCGACAGTTGTTCAATAAATAAAAGTGATAGAACGGTGGTTTTAAACATAAATTGTTGTTTCAATTGAAGATTCTATCCCACCTTCACTATGAAGTGGCCTGCCTTCAAGTGCTTTGTCTGCTGCGTCAGAGTCACTGCCAGCACTGCAAAGACGTGTAATAATAGTATGTATGAGCTGTTGCTACAATGTAGAGATGTAATTTTATGCATGCTGGACGTGGATACAAAGGATAAACGTGGCTACGAAGCATTAAAGTTGCGACATGGCTCGTCGTAGTGCCCTGATGAAAGGACGTGCGCTTAGCACATTTTATTGCTCGTCAAGGCACCCACCTGATAAGTTGACGTTTTTACTATCAATCTGCAGCTTGATCTTTATCTTCGGGGGCCCTGCAACAATGGATCAGCATTTCATTAAATAAATAAATAAATTAATTAATTAATTAATTATAAATACTTAATAATACCTTATTATAAATTGCTTTTTAAAGATCAGACGATTCAAAGTTGGAATCACAAAACGTCCTATTACGTAAGCACCAACACGCCCCCGTCACAACAGTGCATGAGGGAAGAAACCACTTGGTATTCGCTACAGTGTACCATTGTTTGAGCTACAATTGTGAGTTTTTTTGAGTCTGTTTGCATAGCTGTGCAGACGCGTCATGTTACCATGATCTATTGCTCCCACCACAAACATTCCCTTTGATTTTGTAGCACTACACAAATAAAAAAAATTTGTAAATATTATTTTGGTTTTTTTTATAATTTTTTTAAATAAATTTTTTTTTTGTGTATAAAAATGAGTTTTTCCTGAATAAAAGCATTTTTATGCAAACTTCAGACAAACATTGCAGGCAATAATCAGCCGGCATCTGCCTTCACCTCATGCATAACCGACGCGAGAGCTCATCTGCACCCCATAAAAGTGCCGACTGCTAATCTCTATAGGCTGGCGTGAAATGGGCTTTACATTCCGTATCATAGCTGACTGATAAATAAGAGGTGCAGTGACAATAAGGCGCCCGTTGGAACAAAGTGGAAGTTGAGAGCATTTGAAAAGGTTAAAAACCTTTGGGAAAGTTAGTAAGGTTTTGGGATGCTATAGCCAAAGAAAGGTCCAAGTAATCGAATCAAAGCATTCAGGTAGTGTCCTCGAACCCTTTGGTGAGAGGCGCAACTAGAGAACTAAGAGTTAAGTGAAGTAGACCAACCTTGTTCAAGCTGTTGTTCAAGGAGGGGTTTGAACGGCAGGCTGACTTGTTCTCCTTCACCATGGCACGTTGTGTGCCTGGTGGATGTGGTGTTTAAAAAGTCAATCTCCCTCTTGAGGACGAAAAGCTGCTGGAAGGAGCAAGTCTCGAGGAAGGAGACCATGGTGGGGGACTTGGTGGGATTGTATGCGAGTTGGTGTTCGTTACGAAGTTGCGTGAGAAGGTTCGGGTGGTCGCTGAGAGTTTTGAGGAGTCCTAAAACGATTTGTCTTTTGTCTGCGGTTTCTTTTGGTTTGCTGTTCCTAAAAGTATCAACCGAATCAAAAGTGGTGGTTGAAACGTCGTGTGAGTTGTCATTGATGCCGACTCTGTTAAAGATGGTGGGACTGGATGCTTGCGAAGGTTTCCCTCTCATGCAAGCGGGAGGCACAGAGGACTGCTTGTGAGGTATACAGCACATCACCTTGTCCACCAGAGACTTCCTGGTTGTCAGC
>OX387247.1:527939-550439 GCA_947562095.1 Branchellion lobata | reverse complement strand
CCTACACCACACGCTTCCGCACTCACATGCACTATAATACCCACGCGTAGATGCGAGTGTAAGAAGGCGTATCAGAGATGCTTCCTGTCGGCATTTTTCCTTTGAGGCCAAACTGTCACCTGAGGCCAAATTGATTCTTCAAGATTGACGGCGGTTAATGACGTAATGCTTGTATCTGTGGAGCTGTCGAATAAGACGCCCCTGATTATGGCCCTAACCAAACACAGCTTTCAATACAATATAATACAATACAATACAATACAATACAAACACGAATATTATTTTAGTGGCATTAACCCCGTAGAGTTTCGAAGCCACTCGAAAGGAACACACATTTGATACACGTTACACGAATACAATACAATACAATACAATACAAAAACGAATATTATTATAGTGGCATCAACGAATGATGTATATAATATTATTATTTTCATAATAACAATGATAAGACCAATAATACTAACAATAAAATAAAATATTCATAAATAAAGCGCTAAAACAAGGAATGAAGCGCCTTTGAAAGATGAGAGTGTGTGGAGGATATGCATCTGCGATAGGAGACCCAAACGAACCGACTGTAACTGATACCATTGCGACAGCTTTCTTGGTCTTCCGATACTGGTGTAGACCACCACTCATCATCCCCTCATTGTCATCGACGTGGGAGGCTGTTTGTATATAGTCTCTGTCGAACCAGGCAACTACTGGTCTTTAAGGCTTATGAAATGAGTTTCAAAAAGTGAAAATATAAAAAAACCGAAAGGGCGTTTTAAAAAATTTTAATTGACTTTTTTTTTTAAGATTAAGAAAAATTATTTTAATAATCACGTTTAAATCACGTTTGAGTCTGCTCCTATAGCATAATGGTTAGCAAGCCCGTTTTAAAACGTCAGCTTCTGGGTTCGATTCCCGGCTCAGCTAAGTTTCGAGTTGTAGCAAGCGGCAACTCAAGTAAGACGCCGTCTTAGAGTGCCTTCTAGTTGCGCCTCAGTTGCTAGCCTTGGTGCCTCAAAAATTGAACTTGTTATTATTATTATTACTATTATTATTATTATTATTATTATTATTATTATTATTATTATTATTATTATTATTATTATTATTATTATTATTATTATTATTATTATTATTATTATTATTATTATTATTATTATTATTATTATTATTATTATTATTATTATTATTATTATTATTATTATTATTATTATTATTATTATTATTATTATTATTATTATTATTATTATTATTATTATTATTATTATTATTATTATTATTATTATTATTATTATTATTATTATTATTATTATTATTATTATTATTATTATTATTATTATTATTATTATTATTATTATTATTATTATTATTATTATTATTATTATTATTATTATTATTATTATTATTATTATTATTATTATTATTATTATTATTATTATTATTATTATTATTATTATTATTATTATTATTATTATTATTATTATTATTATTATTATTATTATTATTATTATTATTATTATTATTATTATTATTATTATTATTATTATTATTATTATTATTATTATTATTTAACCACGAAAGATTTCAAACCACAATCAATTTTAAGAAAATGAAAAAATTTAAAAGTATTCTTCACAAACGCCTGCAATAAAACTGAAATATAAATATAGGCATATCGGAAATAACTCTAAAAATTAAAATGATAATGATTTGCAATAAAAAAACTCTTTCACTCATTTTGCATGAGTTCAGTATGGATTGCAACAGGTTGCTAGACACCAACGCTCGCAATTTCCCTTTGAAGCTCCATCACCTCCCGTCAGACATTGACATTCGTATTAGTAATGCTGTAAAAGTGAAGTATATGATGGAACTTTTGGAGTATATAATGGAAGTATAACAGAAGGGGTGGAGTGCATAACAAAGGTCACGGGTAATGTAACAGAGGTCATCGGCGTATCGAATGAGGTCATATGTGAAATAAAGAATTTAGATTGGAAACACGAGTGTGAATGCACAGAGGTCACTAGCATGAGGGTGTTTTCTCCGTCAAAATGGACCAGCAACTGATGCATTTCAAAGGAACAGACGCGTCGGTTAATGTTTATTGCACTTGTATAACGAGTTTTACAATGATTGGGTGTTCATTGAAGCTTCCTTGAAAGAACTTTCAACTGTTTTGGAACTTGCCATTTTGTTACTCAATGTCAATATTGGAGAAATAACGTTTTTTATATTTTATATTTCACATAATGCTAAAGGTTGCGTTAAAAATGTCTTGATTAGATTAGATTAGGTTAGAGTTATGACTAGTGAATAAAAAATAATTGATTCATGGGTTATAATTATAATTATAACTACTTTTTGAAGTTGTATAATAAAATAAGTTTAAAAACCTAGTTCAAATTTTGAGAGATAAAAAAATAAATTTAAAAATGAAGCATAGTTTAAGCAGCCACATGAAAAAAAATTTGAAGGAATAAGAACTGAAAAGTTCAAAACAAAACCACATTTCTTTAAAATGAAATTCTTTTACTTCAATAAACCTATTTGCCCTTTGCCGTATTTTAAGATTTCTTCTGATAATTCCATGTACAACCTGTAATAGTATTCTGTTAATTGAATTTTTAATTCTATGAATACTTATGAAATTATATTTTTTATTTAATAATAATGAAATTTTTTTTAATGTTCATGTTTCGAAAAAATGGTTGAATAACTACAATTTATCATTAATTTCTCGGGTAGTTATTTTATACTTCTGTTTTTAGATCTTCGTGTGTTTCACATGTTGTGTATTATCGTTAAAGGTTTAAGATTGCAAAATATTTAAATGACAATTTTTTAAAATTTAGGTTGACATTTTCAACTAACCAAAATGCAAGTTTCAAACCAAAATGATATCAAGATTTACAATTTAAGTTCTGGAAATTCACTACCAGAGGTAAGATCTATGTTCTATGATCTAAACTTCAATGAGTTAAGATTATAAAACTCAAATAATTTCCTATTTTAATTGCTATTTTAGATTAATTAGTGTTAATGATTGTAATATTTCATGACCAAGTGGTTAGATGAAAGGCAGAGAAGACTGGCATTGAAAAAGGATGTTTGTGAGTGGCTTCTTTTAATCTATATCGTTTATAACACTTTTTCCATATCTTTCAAACTTTTTCAAATGTTACTCAACTTTCTCGGCAATCAGCTCTTCGAAAACGCATTCAGCTGATCCAGGACTTTGATATGCCTGAACTCAGCACATCTATTCAGATGTCTCCTGACAACCAGTACATTTTTGCAACCGGTATTTTTGAAGCATTTGTTTAATTACACCATTTTTAAAATTTTCAATCACTATTGAATAAAATGAACTCAGAATTGGAAAATTTTAAACAAGATCAAAGTAAAATGAAATCAGACATCGAAACATTGCAAATTTCGAATACCTCCACTACCCTTTATTCAACCTTCATTTTACTTATATTTCTTTTTATATAAGGTTCCTTCTTGTTCTCTCAGGCATGTACAAACCTCGTGTGAAGTGCTTTGACGTCTCACAGATGTCCATGAAGTTTGAAAGATGCATGGACTCGGAGGCAATCAAGTTCCTGGTCCTCTCAGAAGACTACACTAAGGTTCATGAGTAGCTCCACAATGATGGGAATATGTTTTTATTACTCTTTCCATAGAAATAATAATTATTATAATTTTATATTAGTATTAATTATAATTATGGGACCTCAAAACTCTACCGGGTTAATGCCACTATAATAATATTCGTGTTTGTATTGTGTTGTATTATAATACTTTTATTAGTATTAATTATACAATTAATAATACAAGTAATGGTTGCTCTTTTTGAAGTTGTTTTCAAAAACCCACACGTTCTGTAACTTTTCAATTCTTCATACCCCTCTAACCCTCTTCTCCAGCTGGTCTTCCTGCAGAGTGATCGCTACATAGAGTTCCACACCCAGGCAGGCAGACTACACCGCACCAGGATCCCATTCTACGGCAGAGACCTCACTCTGAGACCCTCTTCTGCCGAGCTCTACTTTGTAGGCATTAGGTAGAGAAGAGACTGTTTGAATATTGTGAGGGATTGCAGTACATTAAGGACTGCAGCGAATGACTGAAATTTTTTTTGTTCAAATTGAATCTTGAAGGTATCAGTAATATCATCATCGCTCAATCATATCATCATCGCTCAATCATATCATCATCGCTCAATCATATCATCATCGCTCAATCATATCATCATCGCTCAATCATATCATCATCGCTCAATCATATCATCATCGCTCAATCATATCATAATCGCTCAATCATATCATCATCGCTCAATCACATCATCATCGCTCAATCATATCATAATCGCTCAATCATATCATCATCGCTCAATCATATCATCATCGCTCAATCATATCATCATCGCTCAATCATATCATCATCGCTCAATCATATCATCATCGCTCAATCATATCATCATCGCTCAATCATATCATCATCGCTCAATCATATCATCATCGCTCAATCATATCATAATCGCTCTATCATATCATCATCGCTCAATCATATCATCATCGCTCAATCATATCATCATCGCTCAATCATATCATCATCGCTCAATCATATCATCATCGCTCAATCATATCATCATCGCTCAATCATATCATCATCGCTCAATCATATCATCATCGCTCAATCATATCATCATCGCTCAATCATATCATCATCGCTCAATCATATCATCATCGCTCAATCATATCATCATCGCTCAACCATATCATCATCGCTCAATCATATCATCATCGCTCAATCATATCATCATCTCTCAACCATATCATCACATTCAAGGTTAATTATTATTTGAATGGCTTCACACACAGCAAGCAGATCAGCAGATTCAACATGGCTGATGGGCGGTTCATGGCTCCTCTTATTTCTGATGCCTCGTTGGTGTTCTCTTCTCTGTTTCGAATGACTCTCTCTGTTTCTTGGTTCCTTTTTCACCTCAATGATCATTTTGATCGTTTCAACTACTTCAAACTTTTATAACAGCCATTGCAAACATCAGCAACCATGAACAAACACAAGCGAACACCAACAACCAGAGAGTTGAACTGCTGCAGAATTAACCACCACTTCGGAATTTTCGCTTGCGGCTCCAATGACGTGAGTGATTTTCAAGCACTCAAGTCAACCGCCCTCTGTGGTCACGTAATACTAACACGCGTCAGTTGACCACCCCCACCCCCCCCCCCCCCCCACCACCACCACTGTTGCTCCATCTCACAGGGAGTGGTGGAATGCTGGGACTCTCGGGTAAGGAAAAGGGTCGCCAAGATCAACTGTGCCGCTCACCTACACCAACACCATGGAAGGCTAGTGTCTGTGTTCCTACCTTTGTCTCTCTGTGTCTCTACCTTTGTCTCTCTGTGTCCCTACCTTTGTCTCTCTCTCTGTGTCCCTACCTTTGTCTTTCTCTCTGTCTCTCTCTGTGTCTCTCCCTTTGTCTCTCCCTTTGTATCTCTACCTTTGTGGCTCTACTTTTGTCTATATCTTTGTATTTCTACCTTTGTTTCTTGTTGTCGTTTACTATTTTTATTGTTTTGTCTTGTTATAAATTTAGCCATAACAGCTTTGCAATGACGGTCAGTTCCTACCATCCATCTTCCTCGCCCCTCAAACTCTAGCGCATTCTTTTACAAATTCACTTTTCACGTTTACTTCCTCTCTTCCTTATCTTCACCTACATATTACTTATTATTATTATTATTATTATTATTATTATTATTATTATTATTATTATTATTATTATTATTTTTGTTATTTTCTTTTCTAATCAACAACAACATACATCCACTGTTTCCTTTCTCCATCACTCCAGTCTTCAAGACCTGCCTGCAGTCACCTGTCTGGAGTTTGACCACTTTTACACTATGGGCGTAGGATCATCCATTGGCAATGTAAGAGCACCGTGGTGTAAAGAGGGCATACAATTCAATACAATACAATTCAATTCAATACAATACAATACAATTCAATACAATACAATACAATACAATACAATACAATAAAATACAATACAATACAATGCAATACAATGTAATACAATACAAATACAATACAAATACAATACAAATACAATACAATATAATACAATACAATATAATACAATACAAATACGAATATTTTTATAGTGGCATTAACTCTGTAGAATCTCGAGAGTAAAGATAGATTTATAACAATGAAAGTTATTATCATAATTATAACAATGAAAGTTATTATTATAATTATAATTGTGGCCTCGAAACTCTACGGGGTTAATGCCACTATAATAATATTCGTTTTTGTATTGTATTGTATTGTATTATAAAAATATTATGATTATTACCATTATTATTATTTGGTTATTTTGAAGAAACAGCCTGCAAATCTTCAACTATACATTTCCGCTTCAACTTTTCTACCACCGCCCGACAGGTATCGGTGTATGACCTGCGCAAGAACCTGCCCACCACGGTCTTTGACCACCGCTACGACCTACCCATAAAGGCCTTGAACTTCCACAAGGTGGACGACGAGTCTATGGTTCTGTCCATTGACCAGCGCATCATGAAGATCTGGAACAGGGACACTGTGCGTGGTCTTTGTTGTCTGTGTGGTCTTTGTTGTCTGTGTGGTCTTTGTTGTCTGTGAGGTCTTTGTTGTCTGTGAGGTCTTTGTTGTCTGTGTGGTCTTTGTTGTCTGCGAGGTCTTTGTTGTCTGTGAGGTCTTTGTTGTCTGTGAGGTCTTTGTTGTCTGTGGGGTCTTTGTTGTCTGTGGGGTCTTTGTTGTTTGTGTGGTTAATATCGTTTGCGGTTCTGAATTCAACTTCATCAGTAACCCTTTCCAAGCAACTATTTTTATTTTCTATGAACACAAACGCATGCACGCACACACACACACACACACACACACACACACACACACACACACACACACACACAGGGCAAGCCGTTCACGTACATAGAGCCAGAGCACAGCATCAACGACCTGTGTGTGGTGCCCGACACAGGCCTTCTCTTCATGACCAACGAGTCCACCCGAATCCAGTCCTTCTTCATACCTGTGTGTCTATCTATTTTTGTGTCTCAATGTCTCTGTTCTTGTATCTTTCTATTTGTTTGTCTTTGTATTTTTTTATTTCTTTGTCTATGTTTCCACCTAATTGTGTGTTTCCGTTTTTACCTCTATGTTCTTCTCCATTGTTTTTTTATTTATTCGAATTTTGCTTTCTTATTATTTCAACTTCCGCTCCATACATCTCTTTTTTTAATCTTTTTCTTCACGAAAGTATCATCTTCTCGCCACCACCAGGACTTGGGTCAGCCTCCTCACTGGTGCTCCTTTCTGACGTCACTGACTGAAGAGCTGGAAGAGGATCAACAAAACCACCGTAACTTCCTGATTCCTTCTTGTTCCTTTCACTCTTCTCACACCTGTCACCTTGCTGGATAGGCCTTGAAACATCGATGCAGTCAATGCTGTACTTGTCAACTATTGGCAGCTTTTGAGTGTACAATTTATTCTGTTCAATAAGGAAAGTAGTTATTTGGTTTGGTGTATTTATGGCATATATATAACACACTGCACCACACCACGCCACACTGCATCACACCACGCCACACTGCACCACACTACGCCACACTACATCACACCACGCCACACTGCACCACACTACGCCACACTACGCCACACTACGCCACACCACGCCACACTGTACCAACCACGCCACACTCCGCTACCGAACTTGTCCAGTGTACGACGGCTTCAAGTTTCTGACGAGGGAGCAGGTGACAGAGCTGGGCATGACCCACCTCATAGGCACCAACCTTTTGAGGGCAGAGATGCACGGTTACTGCATTCGAGAAGAAGTCTTTGAAAAGGCTTGTTCACATGCGTCCTTCTTGCTCACTCGCTTCCACTCATGATCGTTATATTGATAATATTATACAATACAATACAATACAAACACGAATATTTTTATAGTGGCATTACAATACAATAAAATACAAACACGAATATTATTATAGTGGCATTGATCCCGTAGAGTTTCGAGGCCACTCAAAACGTCTCATTATTAAAAATATTTTATAGATATAGTAATCCAAACTCTCCCAACGTAACCTTATCCGAATTACTCGCTTCATGATTTTGATTAATTTGTATGCTTAATCCATTGATTTGTTAATCATCACATCCCTTGCCACCTCACAGGCCAAGAGCATGGGAGCTTCCAAGTACTCGGAGTACAAGTTGAACAAGTTACAGGAGGACATCAGACCACACAAGAGAGTGCCACAAACCACTGTGGGTTCCTCCTCCACCCTCGCTACATCAATCATCTATGAGATTCTATGTGCCTGTGCTCGCATTGGTTCCCATGAAGCTCTCATTGGAAATTATTTGTGTTGTGGCCTCGAAACTCTACGGGGTTAATGCCACTATAATAATATTCGTGTTTGTATTGTATTGTATTGTATTGTATTGTATTGTATTGTATTGTATTGTTTGTATTGTTTGTTGGTTATTTTTCGCGTTGCATACACTTGTATTTAATTTCATCATTTTGCTGCACACTGCATGTTCAGAAGGGCCTGCCGAAGGTAAACACCGCTCTAGCCGAGTCACTGCAAGCCATCCCTAAGAACTACAAGGACTACGAGGCTGGTCTCAGATCACGAGAATAACTTTTTTTTAAATAAAATTCATATTTTAAAAATAAACTTTATATTTTGAAGATAAAATTCGTGTTTTAAGAATAAAATTTTTGTATTTTGAGAATAAAATTCATATGTTATTGATATATTCATATTTAATGTGAAACTGTCATCGTCAACTTTTATTCACAGACATCACACAGTTCACATGTTCCTCACAGGTGAGCAGGTGTCAGCTGGAGGATGAGAGGTACGCAGAGCTCTTCAACGACCCTCTTTTCACGGTAGACCAGAGCAGCAAGGACTTCCAGCGGGTGGTGCCCGTGGTGGCGAGACCCCTGAAGGATGCAGAGGTGCCGTGGCGAGTTGTAACTTTGGAGTCATGAGTGTTGGCCCTGCTTTATGATAGCATGTGACTCAGGCTTTGATTTTGTGTGAAGTCAATTCAGCAATGGTGCATGTGTCAGACATGCTTGACATTTTCTACCTTCCAATCTTTCTAGAGTGCCGATGAAGGAGACACCATTGAAGCAGAGGAGAGCTCCGATGAAGACGAGGCTAGACAGAGGATCAAAGAACAAAACAAGTGTGTGCATTCCTCAAGCGAAATATACTAGTCTGTCTACTTGCACTCATGAGTTGCACATTGATTTGTTATCATGGTCTTTATTGAAGCAATTCTAGATAAACGCTGGAAGTGGTGCAGAAGATGGTGAGCAATCGATATAATAGAAAAAAATATCAAGTGAATTATTGGATGTTTTGACAGAAAAATGAAGGAGACCCGCAAGAGAGAGGACATGAAACGACTGACGCAGGGTGGAAAGAAAGAGGTGAAAGTGTTGGAGGTTAACCCTGGTCAGCGGAACCTGCTTCAGAACCATCAGAAGGCCCTCAAACTCATCAAGTGAGTGAGCTCACCTCATTAACTTATGGGTTTTTTAAAATATTTTAAGAAAATAATTATGATTAACTTTTACCTTACTTATGCTTCTTTTTCCTTTTCAAGCAAAAGCTTCTCAGAAAGAATCACAGAAGATAGTAAAGTAATTGAGAAAAGTTCCAAGTTTGGAAACAAAGAAATAACATTTACCCTCAAAAAGGTAATCCATTTTTTTTTAATTTTCAAAATTATATACAAACTTATTTTCTTTAATCTGTTTCAATGAAATGTTTGTTATGTACAGCCAGACAAAAAGAAGAAACAGGTGATCGACCACCACAATGAAAGAAAGAAAACTGTTAGGTCGGCCAGTGGGTTGAAACATAGCAAATCGAGACCATTCTAGCCTTGAAAATGACTATTTTGAATTTTTTTTTCAAATAAAATAACAACTTTTTATAGTTTTTTCACAACGATTCCGTGGTTTCGCATTTTACTAGCACGACGCCATCAAAAATATAAACAGATAGAAGAAAGGATGACAGCAAAAATTTATTTTTTATTTTGAAGGTTCAGAAGAATATGTTCAGACATTATCATCGTCCGTCGAAAACTACAATCCTATTTGTCCTTTTTTTATAAAGCACACGGTGACCACAATCACCGCATCTTATGGCCATTTTAGGACTGAATTCTGTCTCGTAGCGGCATTCTCCACAAACGTAGATAACGGATGGGGTTTTGTTCGCTTGGTTTGGGTTAGGAGTAGCTGAACCATCTTTGGGAGTATCCATCTCGTTGATGTATAATCTTAAAATCGTGAAAAAATCAATTTTTAGTATAATATAAAAATATTATATTTGATAAAAGAACGCCCTTAAAAAAATAGCGATCAAAAGATTTCAAACCTCGGTAAGGCGAAATTGCGAGCGGTACACCTAAGAAATAGGTTTTTTAAAAGTAATTTCTAAACAAATAGGCTATGTGTGAAATTTTTATGTTTAAATTATGATCATTTTGTTATCAAATTTGATTTTGTATTTTATACTTTTTTGATTTAATTTCATAAAAAGTTAATTTTTTAAAATTTAAACGAATGTTAAAAGTTTCAGCTTTTGGAAAGATTTCAGTCTATAATTATAAAATAATCTGAAAAAATAAAACCTGACAAAAATTTTTTCAATGTTATATTCAGATTATAAAGGTTCACAAAAGTGAAGTAGAGATGTAGAACACTAAAAGGTACCATATAGGAAAAAATTGAGTAAGTTAAAGACCTCCATAAGATTATATTTTTTAAAATTTTTATTAAATAAATTTCGGTCAGAAATGTTACGAAGAACGGCACACAATCGAAATTAGTAAAAGATAATTAAAGTTAAACACTTTTTATCTGAATATTTTGAATAAATTGTCAAATAAAAAATAATTTATTAAAAAAATTAATTTTAAAAAATTTATCACTTTTTTGAGTTTTACTTAATTTTACCTATACTGTCATTTTTCAATTCTACCTACAGCTAAAAAAAGGCGGCTCTGAAGCTGGTACTTTTTTCCTGCGCCTTATTTCTCTTTCTCGCAAGAAAAGGTATCCAATTTCAAAAAAATAATATACATTTTCATTGAATTTTTTCATATTTCATGATTAGAAACTAAAAAAAAAACTTTCAAGGAAGGCATTTAAAATTGCTTACATCAGCGTTTCTCAGTTGGCTTTCATATACGAATTTAACTCGTTGAAATTATATTAAATTTTTTCAAATGCTGATAAATGAAAAAATCATGAAAAAAAAAAAGAATTACATAAGTTAGGTATCCAACGTCAATTTCGTTGTAATCTCATCTATTTGGCCAGGACATCTGTAGCATGCCTTCTAGCACTATGTTCAAAGGCGCTTCCGCAAAAAAGGTTTCACCCACTGTGGGCTACTATAGGACTGGACACCCTAGGACGGCATCTATGCTCTGAGTTGCTGCTTTTAGGGCTCAAACCTTGGCTAACCCGAGGAGCGGATGTATTCTAGAAGAAAGCAATTTAACTAATTACATTTGAATAATAAATTATTATTGAAGTTCCATCAAATATCTACAATCAACTTTGTATTACAAATATACAAGATATGAAAGCGCTCAAGTTTTTACGTAAAAACATTTTTTAATCTTAGAAAACCATTTTTTATAAAATGACTGAAAGTTCCAAAGATAAGAACCATTTTTCTGTGCCAATAAAAACATCAAAACCCTGATTAAAATGTTTAAAAAGGTCGACACTAGAATATCTCATTTCTATGTTTAATAATCAAACGAAAGTGTTTAAGAGCTTTTATATATTAAATTATAATTTTCATTCTCCTCACAGTTTCTCAGTGTAAACAGTAAGAAGTAGAAGTTGTACGAGAAAAAATTTTCAAATTAAAATGTTGAAATTAAGAATATGAAATTAAACTAGTGACTAAATAAATATGCACCAATATCAAGAATAAAGAAAAAAATCGGAAGGGAAAAGTTTAAAATAGTCTTGAAGAGCTGTAAGAAAATATATGTGAGAATGAATGAAATAGGAAGATGAAGATGTAGGTGATGGTTTTAGGTCATGTACTTTGGTTAATTAAAAAAATCTTTGGTTTCCAGAGTTTAACTTTTTTAGATAGTTTATAAACCCAGTGTAATCCGGTGTACAAAATAGCCTACTTCAATTTGTGATGACTTCATGCTTCTACACTATTTACAGGTTATGCAGACTCCAGAACAAGTTGAGATGTCATTTGACTACCTGATGAATACATATGAGGACATTGACTTGCAAGAACTCTTTGCCTCCGACTCCATCTACGAAACATTACAAGATGTCTTTTCGTCTGAACCATCGGATCCTCCTTCCACAATCAAACTGGACGAAGAAAAGGTCTTTTCCCATACAGAATCAGACAGTGTAGAGAAAGTCAATGATGTGGCAGAGATGGAAGAAGTTGAGGGTGTGGGTTTGGAGAAGATTTTGGAAATGGATACAAAGTCTTTCAATAAGCTGCTAAAGAAGTTTTCGATGGAGAAAAGGAATGACCTGAAGAGGCGGAGAAGACAGCTAAAGAGTCGAGGATATTCCAAAAAGTTTCGGCACAACAGTGTGAGTCAGCAGGAGAGTTTGCAGCGGGAGGTGGCCCTGCTGAAGGAGACTCTGCAGCGGGAAGTGTGTGAGAAGGACGCTCTCAGGAAGGAGAACCAAGAGCTCAGACGATCCCTAAACACGTGTTCTTGTTACCAGTGATGTCACTTGTCCTCTCTGTATTTTTTGTCGCCTTTAGTGAGATCAATTGTTTTGGCGAGTTTTTTTTCTTTGCTGTTTTATCTTTGTTAACGTGACCATGTGAGATCGGCGCATGTGTGTGTAAATGTGATTTTAGTTGGTTGAATCATGCTCCAATTTAGCAATAAGCTTTCCGATGGCAGCTCATAAGTTATTTTCGCATTTTACATGGTTCCAGTCAAGCCTCTGTCAACAGTTTCAACTTGGCCATTTTAACGTTTGCATCTCATCACATGTTCTTTATAATGCCACTATTTCAATCACGTGCTCTATGATGCTACTGCGCCGGTTTCTCAGAGAGCGAATGTCGCCTCGTGTACTACGGCCCTTACGTAATTTGTGATCGTGCCAGTGACTTTGTTTCGAAGGCGGCGTTGGAACAGCTAAGGGGAGGAGGAGGCTGTAACGAAAAATATTCGGCTTTCTCACTGCAGCGCCTTTCAACTCTGCATTGAGGAATCCGAATCAATCTTTTTATCCGATATCAGGACCGATGTTACAACCGATATCAGGACCGATGTTACAACCGATATCAGGACCGATGTTACAACCGATATCGTGACCGATGTTACAACCGATATCATAACCGATATTATAACCACTAACCACCGATTTTATAACCGCTGTTATAATCGATACAAGCGTCACGACCCTCGACTTGCGCTAAACTCACTTTACGAGGCCACGTTCTCTACTCTGACCATTCTTCGCCACAACGCTTTTCATTTCATTTTCAAGCTGTTTGTTATTGTGATCAAAAGTCTGTGATAGTCACCATCCCAGTGTACCAGCCGTTTAGTCTCAAGCTTCTCTCATCGTTTTCCAATTGATTTCCAACTTGGCGTCAATGAAACTTGCTCAATATTTCGAAGTCAATTGACTTTTTCATTGTCGAATCTTTTAACTTCTTTTTCAAGTGTTTTTTACTTCATTACCGCTTGTGCCTCGCCATTTTACTTTTCTAGCAATATTCCATTTTGGCATATCATTCAGCAAACCTGCATTCAACGGACATTTTACACCAACCATTCAACTATCACATCTATGATTTTCAAGGCTTGTAAGGAAGGCACTCTTCAAATTTCAGTATTACCACGAAATCTCATGAAGTTCTTGTCACTACCCAATGCCACATCCCACCTCAGCGTCGTCTCTGGTCGGTCTATTTGTTACATTCCTTTGTTTCGGTCTTCACATTTGTACCTTATTGTTTTTATTGCCGTTCGAGATGGCAAGTTCAATGTTTCAGTTCAGAATACCTCACTTAACCTACTAACCCCTCATTCACCCTGCATACATCTCCACCCCTCCACCAAGCTGTCCCGATGGAGTGGGGACCCTGCCTCGTCTGATCGGAGGTATGTTGCGCTGCACCTGCTGTAGCGGGCTACAATGATGTGAATAAGATCTTTCAACTAAATTAATTCACACCCCCATCCCTTTTTAATTGACTTGATTATTAATAATTAAATTATTATTTTCATTTCATTCAGGTCCCTCTTCCACATTATTGATTTTCATTTTATAATTCACTGATTTAACCTTTTTTACAGAAGTTTCAAATAAACTTCTTACTAACTACTTCATTGTTTGATTTTCAAAGCAAAGTGGACCACAGCCCAGCGCTCACTACAACTCCCACCATCAATTCAGTCGATCGTAACTCCACTTATGTAGCGCCGTGTCTTTCGCAGACGCAAGAATTTCGACAAATATAAATAAAAAAAAGCTTAACCGCAAAAGGTGATTGACGCGATCAAAGCCGATCTTGAAGATGAAAACCTCACTGGAGAAAAGAAATATTTGTGAAAAGTCACTTCTGTAAGATTGTCTTGTAATAGTCGCAAGGTGTTTTGTAACATTTCCGGCGCATGTCTGGGCTTGATCTAATAAAGACTATGGAAGAAAAATAAATAAAGTCGTCACTTAACTTTTGAACACGCACAAGAATTAATCGATTTTCATAATGTTTTCACGTGGGAAGCTGTCGTGCCTTTTCACACTCACGTCTGCGGGTGCTATCTAGTAGGAAAGCGCCTCATCTTTATCAGGCAGTTTTTAGTTGAGTTGCGATGCAAAAGCCAACAGAGGAGTACTTTTTAAGAAGTGAGCAAAAGGAATGACACGTGATAAAAAGTTTTTTAATCTACTTCGAAGAATCTTACAATATTAATCTTTCAACTGACTCATCATAGCCATTGCCAAAGCGTCACTACATGATTCTACACAAAGCCTCTGAGTGTTATAATGTTACAGAGTTCTTAAAAGGTTCAAGTGTTATTCTTGTTTTTGTTCTTGAAGTTGAAAAAGCTTTCGGGAGGACTAGCAACTCCTATGTTTTGCCACTTGATCCACGCCAGACGAGAAGTCAGATCTGCAAATGACGGCAAGTACAGGACGTGGTTGAATCCAGCTTGAACTATGTAAACATCCAAAGACAGTATGAAGCAACAAATTCGACATACAAACTTAGTTTGGATACAATGTAACGATGAAAAGCTTAAAGTATTACAGTCAAACGAAAAACTCTTCAATAAAACTTTTTTTTCAATTATTTAACCAATCAATAGACTAAACTCCTCATCAACAGTAACCACTAATGTTCCAGGGAGCAGAGCTTTGGGCTTGGAGGCGTTCGATGATGTGTGAGAGAGGTGTCTGAGGCGATGTGAGAAGGTCTTCCAACAGACCGATGTACGCCATCGCCAGTCTCAACGTGTCTATCTTAGACAGGCGTTTCTCGTACGGAAATGTCGGAACGTGTTGTCTGTGATGTAGAATAGGCTGGATTAAGAGTGTATTCAGTTGAAGTTAGCGTTTTGCCAACTTTTTATTTAGAATATTGGATAAGATCGTTAAAAAATGGCATCTTCGAGAATTAAATGATGGCAGTGAAAGGAGGGAGGTTGTGTTGAACAATGGCAAGAGGGGGATGCTGGAGGTAGACCTGAGGTGGTTGAAAGCCACATTGATGCTCATCATCCTTTTCCTCTCCCTCACGTTGGCTGCCTGTCGGTCTCTGCCATGACTCTTGCCGCCGCTGCTATAGTTGCTGCTGCTGTAGTTGCTGCTGCTGTAGTTGCTGCTGCTGTAGTTGTTGCTGCTGTAGTTGTTGTTGGTATAGTTGCTGATGTTGTTGTTGTAGTTGTTATTGAAAAGATCGGTGTAATTGTTGTTGTTGAAGCTGTTGCTATAAGCACTGTTGTCGTCTTTGAAGGGATTGTAACTGGTCAGAGTGTTGAAGTTGTTGTGGTTGCTGTCGCATTTGTTGACTTGGTTGTTGGGATCATTGGGGATCTGATTGTTGATGAGGTTGCAGTAGGTGCTTGTTGTACTGTATGAATATATTTTAGTATTGCTAGTGTTACTATCAGTCTGCTGTGGAATGTTGAAGGGAATATTGGCCGTCAGGAGTTTGGACGGGTTGACGTTTGTTGGATCTTCTTGGTTTTTCAAGGCCTCCACACTATCGAAGAGACAGTCTGTGTTGCAGATAGAAGTGGAAAGAAGGTCAATGTTGGTGGTGCCGATGCAGTCTCTGTGGTTGGAGCAGCATAAAAAAGTTTATTTTTATTAAATATCATAATAAAATTGCATCAAAACATGAAAATTTCAAAATAAATTCAACGAATCAACCAAAAACATCATCAGAACGGCATTAAAACATAGGCAAATACTCTTAACTAGTTCTATAATGAATGTTAAGTGTAAGATTTTCAAACTCACTCCAACATCAAAATGTTGCTGTTTTTCACAAGCATTTGAGCGGCACACTGTTTGTCCGCGCTGACGTGTTGGACGCTGCAGTCTTCATTGAAACCCGTTTCTTGCACAGACTTGTCGCAAACCTCACGGCACTGGACGATGGAACTATTTGCCAAAGTGTCTCTTGTATGAGGTTGCTTGCTGTTTTCGAAGTTAAAAGACAAGAAAGAACAGGTGGAGTGGTCTTCAAAGCAAAGTTTATTGTTAAGGTAGTCATCACACCTCAGTGCTTTTGATATGTTTTCATCCATTTGATTGCGCAACGAGTCAGCCTCTCTCATTTTGTCGTAATCAAAACCAGCACGTTTTTCACCAATCACACTGACTTTGACTTGCTTTTCCAACCTTTGCGACATAATTCTCATTTGTTTGTGGACATCCTACGATTTGAAATTCATCAAACTGACTTTTTTCATGGTCGAAAAATTATTTTTTAAAGTCATTTTAACTCGAGCTGTTATTGGTTGAGTCAATACCCTAAGCAACCAATTAAAATTGCTCGGTTGTTCGAGCCACCAATGAATGCAAAGCCCAACTGGATCAATAGAAAGCTTTCAAAAAATATCAGAAAAAAGTCAAAAAATCTTTTAAAAATCAAATTTTTTCAACATTTTGAAATAAAATAACTATTTTGTAAATTTTCTTCAAACTGGCTTTCAAACGGGCAAGGAAGCTTCAAAGCTTCTCAAGAGCACGTGCACACAAGAGTCTCTCGTGAGATTAGGCCGTGTTAAACTGACATCGAAAGGACTCCAACGGATTTTGCGTAATTGCTTTGCTCTGTGAAAGCTTTTTGAAAATATAAACAAACAAACGCACAAATACACTCACACTCACATAAAAACACAAACACATACAAATGCACATACAAACACAAACACACACAAATGTACATACAAACACAAACACATACAAACACAAACACATACAAATGCACATACAAACACAAACACATACAAACACAAACACATACAAACACAAACACATACAAATGCACAATAAAACACACAAATACAAAAAAACACTTGAACAAACTGTCGTTGTTAGCATCCAGAAAATACATAGAAAAAAGAACATAAAGAAAAAATAATCAAAATATTTTCGGAATAGTCGTTTTAACTAAGCTACAATCTAAGAAATGTTGAATGGTTTTTCCAGCTGACTTTCCTACGAAGACGAGACACGACTGGAATGAAAAATCATTCTCAGACCCGTACAACACACTCATTTAAGCAAAATGAAACATTGTGAAATACTTGAAAACCATATGAGTGAGCTGATTAAATTCCAGCCTTTTAAAAAGCGATTAATGTTATAATATCTTGGTTAACTTTGCTCAATAATTTTAACAATTTTTCCGAACAATAAGAAGTAAAAGGAATAATGAGCAATCCACATCACAAAGTCGTTAAGATGACACGCCCTCACAAGTGTGCTTGACCGCCACGATTTCAAAAAGTCCATTAACCGTATCTTTGTTGAAAAGGTTTAAAAGCCAAGAGTATTCTACAAACTGTCTTTCGCCACCGTAAATAACTGAAACTTAGCATTTCAATATATTGAAAATAAAACTGAGATTTGATTTTGAAAAACATTGAAATAGACTCTAGCAAACTGAAGCATTTGATAATTGCAAACTCTTCAAGCCATTAGCCATAACTTTCCCATTAAATTAGCGATTTTGGACGCTCTTGAAGACTCAACTACTTAAATTTGATTTCATTAAAAAAATTTTAAAATAATTTTCCGAACTTTTGAAATGAAACTCACGCTTTATGGAACCCACCATTCATGAAATTGGCATGCACGGCTTTTTTTCCGACGTCAATGCCATCAGAATGCCACTAGGTCCTCCAGCCTACACATGAGTGTAAAAAAAGATAAAAAAAATGTACTCCATCAGATCCTTCCCCTGCCAAGTCTACATCCCGTGATATGCGCAGACGAACGCACAATTACGCCAAAACAATTTACTCATCCTACCAAGACAAAACATTCCTTCCTCGTCTTCTCAATACTCAATAAGCTCATAATACTCATTGTTCATCGTTTTCAATTTAAACCTTTATTCTTAATATTTTTTTGTCTGTTTGTTGTAAGTTCAATGCCGACTTTTATGACTGATAAAATCCTGTTCTCGTATATTTTAACGTTTTCTTCTTTAGTTCGATTGTTCGTCGCGTTTTGTAACATTCCAAGCGTACGTCTGCACTTGACTTGAAAATTTTTTTTTCCTTTTTCCTTCGCATTTATTGTTTGAATTAATTGTGTTTTAGTTCAAAATATTAAATTCAAATTTTGTTGATAAAACGTAATTTCAAAACTATTTTTAGAGTTGAATTTATTATAAATATGAAATGACCAAAAAATCATAATCCAAATTAACTTGAAAAAGATCGAAAATAAATTAAATCTTTTTTACAATCATTTTGATTAGGATGATTCAACTTTCAACCAACTTTTCCTCGACCCACCATTCCACATCTTTCCACAAATATTCCATTCAGTTTTTTCTCCTTTTCTTCTCTTTCTTCTTTTTCTTCTTTTTCTTCTTTTTCTTCCTTTTCTTCTTTTTCTTCTCTTTCTTCTTTTTCTTCTTTTTCTTCTCTTTCTTCTTTTTCCTCTTTTTCTTCTCTTTCTTCTTTTTCTTCTCTTTCTTCTTTTTCGTTTTTTCTTTTTATTTTTTTCCTACTCCTCCTCTTTGAGCTTTTCCCGTTCATAACATCAATCCTCACTTCCTCCTCACAGCTTGCAGCCTCTGCAACACTTCCCTATCTTGGCACCTACTCGCCACCACCTCCACGTCCTCTTCCCTACCCGACTGCAATGCCAAACTGGTGGCCTTTTCAAAGTCACTGTGGGGAGGGATGGAAGGTATAAACACCAGGCAATCAAAGCTGTAGGTTGCATGCAAGTGGTGTGAGTGGCAGAAGTAATTTGAAGACCCCTGAAAATGGAAAACTTTTTTCGTTTTGAATTCGAAGGCGAGTTTTATGAACAGGCCTTTTATTCTGAAATATAAAAAAAAAACAACAACAAAGATTTTTTATAAAAAATGTCAAAAAATGTGAGATAAAAATTGAAAGTATTAATTTATTGAACTTCAAGTTCTGACCCCAGCTTCACGTAGCATTTGAACAGTTGCTCGGGCAGCAGACGAGGCACGTATCTGAGAGCCTCTTCCTTGTTGCCCTCCCTCACACACACCTGCACGAAGGGCTGTGGAAGTGGTGGGTGAAAGGTGGATGAGAGGTGGGTGAAAGGTGGGTGAAAAGTGGGTGATAGGTGGATGATAGGTGGGTGAGAGGTGGGTGATAGGTGGGTGAGAGGTGGGTGATAGGTGGATGAGAGGTGGATGAGAGGTGGGTGTGAAGGAATGGAATGCGAAGTGAAATGAAATAGAGGATAGGTGAGTGTAATGGATAGAGCACGAATGACAATGTACAATTCGCAACAAGCACCCAACACAGCCGGACCTCAAGCATCAAGTTGTTTAAGCATTTGGGAGCGCTCTTCAAAGTTTTAAAGATCTCTCGGTAGGACCCCTCACCTCATAACCAATGGGTGATTTCTTGCTCTTGGAAAACCTCTCTAGCTCGTCCCACTTTGCAAGCTCTGCCAAGGCCTGCAACTTTATCCACCAGAACCTTCGAGAGGGAAGGAGAAGAAGAGGGATGAGAAGAGGGATGGTGGAAGATAAAGGGATAAAAAAAAAGAATAAAAATGGAAAATTAGAAGAAGAATAAATAAAAAATGAAGGAAGGGATAGGGGTGAAGGAATGCGCACCGCATCCACCTTTTATCGGCCACCTTAAATTCCTTCTTCAGCGTTTCAATGTACTTAAAGGCCTGTTGTTGTTCTCCCCGAGCTATCAAGCTGGTACGTGTGGTAGTGAAAAAGTCCACACTATGCAACACTTCAACACAATAAAGAAGAATACATTTCACCGCACCACACCACACCACACCACACCACGCCACACCACACCACACCACACCACACCACACCACACCACACCACACCACACCACGCCACACCACACCACACCACGCCACACCACACCACACCACGCCACACCACACCACACCACGCCACACCACACCACACCACGCCACACCATGCCACCCCACACCACACCACCCCACACCACACCACACCACACCACACCAACCCACATCACCGCATACCACTCCACACCACACCACACCACACCACACCACACCACCCCACACCACACCACACCACACCACACCACACCACCCCACACCACACCACACCACACCACACCACACCACACCAACCCACATCACCGCATACCACTCCACACCACACCACACCACACCACACCACACCACACCACACCACACCACACCACACCACCCCACACCACACCACACCACACCACACCACACCACACCACACCACACCACGCCACACCACGCCACACCACGCCACACCACGCCACACCACGCCACACCACCCACACCACACCACACCACACCACACCACACCACACCACACCACACCACACCACACCACACCACACCACACCACCACCACGCCACACCACACCACACCACACCACACCACACCACACCACACCACACCACGCCACACCACACCAAACCACACCATGCCACCAACGTTCTAAAGGTCTCTTCGAGCGATAGGTGCATCAGGGGACTTTCCAAAGCTCCCTCCTCCTCCCACCTCTTCTGCAACCGCAGTAACTTTATTTGATCCTCTGTCAACTGCGACAATGTAGATAAACTCTTTGAAAAAGTAACAGAAAACATTCGAAAAAGCGTACTATTTTTAAATAATATGTTCGAGAGCCCTTGAAATCAGCGCTATATAAATGATTTGATTAGATTAGATTGAGTATCATCATCATCATCATCATCATCATCATCATCATCATCATCATCATCGTCATCATCATCATCATCATCATCATCATCATCATCATCATCATCATCATCATCATCATCATCATCATCATCATCATCATCATCATCATCATCATCACCTTCGAGTAGGTTTCGTTCTTGGCCTTGTCGAAGGCTTCTTTGGCAGACAACAGCCAACTCAAGCGCCTATCAAACCTCTGCTCGTGTGTTAGCATCGTTGTTTGTGGATTTCGATTTGTATTTGCATTTCAAAGACTCTCACATCCCCCATTCTCACCCCCACAACCACCTCCATCCCATCCTCACCCCCACAACCACCTCCACCCCATCCTCAGCCCCACAATCACCTCCATCCCATCCTCACCCCCACAACCACCTCCACCCCATCCTCACCCCCACAAACACCTCCACCCCATCCTCACCCCCACAACCACCTCCACCCCATCCTCACCCCCACAAACACCTCCATCCCATCCTCGCCCCCACAACCACCTCCATCCCATCCTCACCCCCACAACCACCTCCATCCCATCCTCACCCCCACAACCACCTCCACCCCATCCTCACCCCCACAAACACCTCCACCCCATCCTCACCCCCACAACCACCTCCATCCCATCCTCACCCCCACAACCACCTCCATCCCATCCTCACCCCCACAACCACCTCCATCCCATCCTCACCCCCACAACCACCTCCATCCCATCCTCACCCCCACAACCACCTCCACCCCATCCTCATTCCCACAAACACCTCCACCCCATCCTCACCCCCACAACCACCTCCATCCCATCCTCACCCCCACAACCACCTCCACCCCATCCTCAACCCCATCCTCACCCCCACAAACACCTCCACCCCATCCTCACCCCCACAACCACCTCCATCCCATCCTCACCCCCACAACCAACTCCATCCCATCCTCACCCCCACAA
>OX387247.1:497939-517939 GCA_947562095.1 Branchellion lobata | reverse complement strand
CTGTAGTTAGTGGTCATGACGACGACACCCGATGTTCCAAACGACGTGGTGAAAACTTTGCCGTCCAGGATGCCCACATCGCTGGCGTCCTTCAAAGTCGTGTGACGTGTCATGTGTCATGTGAGATGTCATGCGTCATGTGAGATGTCATGTCTCATGTGAATTGTTATGTCATGTGAGCTGTTATGTGTCATGTTTCGTGTAAGATGTCATGTGTCCTGTGACGTATCATGTGAGCTGTCATATGTTATGTAACATGTCATGTGTCGTATGGCGTGTCATGTGTCATGTGAGCCAAGAGATGTGACAGTAGCGTGTGCAACCAGCTTCCACCACATCTCGTTGCAGCTTTCTGCGCATTAAATATTCAAAAGCTAATACAAATCAGATCAAATTTATTTAGCGCTGAATATGTTTCGAAATTGCGTGAAAGATAAGATACTGAAAATGCAGAACTATTGAAAGAATTAGCAAAAACTGAGAACAAGCTTAACAAAAACAACAACATACATACATACAACAACAACAACAACAACAACATACATACAACAACAACAACAACATACATACAACAACAACAAAAACAACAACATACATACAACAACAGAAACAACAACATACATACAACAACAACAAAAACAACAACATACATACAACAACAAAAACAACAACATACATACAACAACAGAAACAACAACATACATACAACAACAGAAACAACAACATACATACAACAACAACAAAAACAACAACATACATACAACAACAACAAAAACAACAACATACATACAACAACAACAAAAACAACAACATACATACAACAACAACAAAAACAACAACATACATACAACAACAAAAACAACAACATACATACAACAACAACAACAACATACATACAACAACAACAACAGAAACAACAAAATACACACAACAACAACATACATACAACAACAACAAAAAAATCAATAACAACAACAACAACATACATACAACAACAACAACAAAAACAACAAAATACATACAACGACAACAACATACATACAACAATAACAACAACAACAACAACATACATACAACAGTAACAACAACAACAACAACAACAAAATCAATAACAACAACTAGTACTTCTTGAAGCAAAAATGCGAATCTGAAACTCCTAGAACAAAAATTAAGAGCAGCAACTGCTGAAGTACAAGGATACTCAAGCAGACCCACCTTGCCCATGGAAATAGACTTGATGTAGCTGCCGAACATGTCATAGAGAAGAACATTGGCATCAGACTGGATGCACACTAGTTCTTGTTTGGTTGACCAGTCCAGTCTCAGGAGACAGCCACTGTTCCACTGGAGACGTGGTGTAGTGTGCGTTGTTTGTGTATCATTCGTATGGTTGTTTGCTGTGGTTCGATGTGATTGTTTTTTGGTTTAGCTTGTGTTTTTGTGTGGTTTAATGTGACTTTTTGTTTTTTGTGGTTTGAATTAAATTTGTATTATTTTTTTGGCTTGTGTGGTTATGTCGTCCAATGGTCTTGGAGTTGTGATGAATTGAATTCATTGTAAAGTGTGTTATGGTGGTGTGGTGTTCACAGACAAAGAAATGGCAAGTGTTGTTGAAATGAAAAAGCAGTTTTGCATGCTACCTCAAAGAAGTGAGTAGATGTTTAGTGATGAAAAGTTTATTGTGTGAGTTGATAAACATTCTAATAGGGGTTGGACAGCTTCAACGAAGCTCTTAATGAAACTAAATTTTAATAGCCTTGAAACTCTACGGGGTTAATGCCACTATAATAATATTCTTGTTTGTATTGTATTGTATTAATGGTTTAATTATATTGATCATTTGTGGTGACATAACATGATGATGTATGGTATTGTGTGGTCTTGGTGCCCTTACTTTGATGGAACCAATGTGTTCTCCAGCCGATGAGGAAATGTAAATGGTGGGTCGGGATGTGGAAGAAAGGGAATGAACCATGGCTGTAATATTGAAAATATTGTAATATTTCAATATTGAAAAACAAAACTAGAAAATATGAAATTCCATTAAATAAAAAATAACTACATTGGTTCAGATTTTTATATGCGTAAAATTTGTAAAGAAACCCAGTTGAAACTCATGAATCAATAATGAGCCTACCAATAGGACCACCATAGTTGGCGCCAACCACCTGAGATGCCTCTGCCAACAAGGACCAATCAAAATGGTACAACTCACACTTTCTGTCGCGGCATAATTATTCAATGTGTTATTTTATAAATCCCAGAAAGTTATTAATAGAAATTTTCATTGTGATTTATGTTCGTTTGTTTTTTATTATAATCTTGATAATTACCTATAGTAAAAATCTCCAAAAAGAACCCAGTTCCCTGTTAAAGCCATTGTCATCTATTGATATAGAACTAGATGTTTCTACGAATTTGAGACATTATGCATTTTTATTACATGTAGGAATAAAAATAATTTATAACTAATTGAACTTTATATTTCAACCTAAATATTATCAAATACGTATCAGTAATGATCAAATTTTTTGAAGGTAGATAGACATTTCAATCTTATTTTAAACCTTATAGGAGTATCCTATTTTCAGACTAAAAGTTAATTTTGAAAAAATAATTTTTAAAATAAAAAAAGTAAAAAAGGAATATTTTAGTAAAAATTTATATTAGTTACTTTTCTATTTTAAAATAATCAATTTTGTTGTTTTTTTTCAAAGAAATATATAAACTAAAAGTGACTTTAAGTTTAAACTTATATCAGAAGCTCTGTTTGTTACTAAAAAGTATAAAAAGGTGAACCTTCGATTACATTTGTAGTTTATATATATATATATATAAAACTGCGTTTGAAATCATACGATTTGAAACCACAAAAATATATTGTTACTCTAATTGTGCTAAAGTTTTAGTAGTCTTTGTAAGGTTTTTGCTGATTAAAAGAAGGTATAAATATTGATATGTGTTTTTCAATCAAATTCCAGTAAAATGAAACCAGCGGTAGCAGCAGACGAGATGTTTTCCGAGGGAGTTTCTCCTTTTATGGATGTTGATGAGGTTTCTCAGTTATGAACCATTGTTGTGCTACAAATATTAGTATTCTTATATTTTATCTATATTAATAATAAGAATAAGCATTATTCCATTTTTGACTGAAAATTTGAGTTCATAACCCATTCTCACCTTCAATAATTGTTACACTCATGTGCAGGCTGGGGGGCCTAATGCCATTCTGATGGCATTGACATCGGAAGAAAAAGCCGTGCATGCCAATTTCATGAATGGTGGGTTCCATAAAGCGTGAGTTTCATTTCAAAAGTTCGGGAAATTATTTTAAATTTTTTAATGAAATCAAATTAAAGTAGTTGAGTCTTCAAGAGCGTCCAAAACCGCTAATTTAATGGGAAAGTTATGGCTAATGGCTTGAAGAGTTTGCAATTATCAAAGGCTTCAGTTTGATAGAGTCTATTTCAATGTTTTTCAAAATCAAATTTCAGTTTTATTTTTAATATATACCAAAAAATCAGAAAATTACCCTTTTTCAGGTAATAAAATAATTTTATATAATTTTTTTTTCAATTCATAAATTAATTTTCAGATTTTGGCGATTTGTTTGATGACGATGATCTGACATGAAGAAGACTCCATTCAATATTCTGCGATTTCAATCGCTATAATTATTATTTTTTTTTTATTCTCATTTTTATAGATCTTTAAAAACATTGAAAATTTTTTATATATAAAATATTCTTTTAAACTTTTGTTAAAAATCGTTTCACAATGTCGAACTTTAAAAAAGGCATGTTTTTGTACGGATGAGAAGCTTATTTCACCCTTTGTGTCGTCACCGTTCACCTTGAGTGTGTACGTTTGATAGTGAATTAAGTTGAGGTGAGGAGGCTCACACAAGTTATAAAATTTAATTTTTGGAAAAGATGAAAGCGGTAAGGCATTCACCATTATGGCTATAACGTCATTTGCAGTTTGGCTGATTGTTTCGGTCCTTTTGTGTTTGTAGAATTGCTGAAAAAGTTGATTGGGGGCTTTAGAAAGTCTTGAAAAAACTATCAAACCAGTGAACAGTATTTTTTTAAAAAATCGCGATGGAACAGTCAAAGCTTATGCCACCTTCAGTGTCAGCATCTCTTGCAGTAGTCTTCCCACCTGCTTTAGCACCATCCTTTGCCATTCTTTCTTTTCCGAACCATCTTCCCCAGCCTGAGGTGATGTTGAAGCTCTTACTTGTTTCACCTCCTCAAAGTCAATAACATGGGGACATCCATCGTGGTCCAATATGACGTTGCCAGAATGAAGATCCCTGCGTTAATTTATTTTTACTTATCTATTTACTTCACTCATCCGCAAAAAACATTTGAAAAATTATTTTTAAAATTAAAATATAAAAATTTGATTCAAGCTAAGTCAGTTCTAATTAATGTGACGCTGATTAACTGTCAAGAGTTTTCAAAAGGTTTTGGAAGTTGGTTATCTACCTGTGTATAATGCCCATGTTCAGAAGTTGTTGAAGAGTGACAAGGAGATGGGCTGTTATATGGCAAGCTTGGGTTTCGGTCATCACACCCTCCCTCAACAACCTCCTCAACAGAGATTCTCCTACGATGAACTCTTTCACGAAGAATACAGCTCCCTATGTGAGTTGTTGATGATTTTTTGAAAACAGTTTGTCACAAAACGTTGTTTTCACTAAACTTATTTTTTATCACTAAATTTATTATTTATCACTAAACTTATTATTTATCACTAAATTTAATATTTATCACTAAACTTATTATTTATCACTAAATTTATTATTGTTTTATCAAGTTGAATATTTTTCTCACCACCTCAACTGCTATACAATCCCGAAGCCGAGATGTAAATTTAATTTTTGAAATTTTTTCATAAATTTTAATTATATTTTGACATTTTTCTTTTTCTTTTTCATCTTCCATTTCAACTCTTGTGATCACATACAAATTTTCAGCTTTCGACACTAAGAATATCTGAAATAAGCGTTCATTTCAGAAGAGGTTCATGGTGGAGGATTTTGTGGACATGTTAACCTTTTTCGAAGCTCCATCAAAGATATCACTTTTAAATTCATAATTTGTTTCTGTATTCTTTTTGTTATTTAATGTGTTGTTAAGAAGCGTAATATATTGACTCCCCATTGCTTAGTTACTATGACATTAAACCTTAAATAGATTCATTAATTTCTAGTTTCTTTGCTTATATGTCCCGATTTTATTATTGTAACTCTTTATACTATGGACTCCCAAAGACCACGCACACCCTCTCATCAAAGCTTTTAATAACGCAGTCCGGTTTTTTTCAGGTACCCAAAAATTCTCGCCTTTAACTGCCGCTCTTATTTCTTTACACTGTTTGCTTCTTGGAAAAAGACCAGTTTTCAAAATTTGCACTTTCGTGTTGAAAATAAAGAATACCACTCACCTAACTACTAAGCTGACTTTTTAAAGTAGCCTCTTCGTAATGGACTGAGATTTTCTACTTAATCTCACTTTTTAGGATATCGTCTGAACATATTTATATTAAATATGCACTTTTATACTGAGAGTTTGTGTAACTCACTTTTCTTCTATTTATTTTTATTAGGCTAGCTTTATCGAATTTAAACTGAAATAAAGTTTAATTTAATTAAATTTTAATTTGACATTTGAATGGTGAATCTCGATGAATTGCCAGATAAGCCACTGAGTAAACGTCAAAATAAGGTAGAGCTATAATTTTAGTTGATACAAAATTCAACTAATCTTTAAAAGTTCAATTCAACGTCAACCGAATTTGATCCATTCTAATAAAGACACTTTAATGCCCCCTTTAGCTCTTTAGGCTTTATTCGCTGTGGTCTACTAGAAAACTGGACACTCTAGGACGGCATCTGTACTTCGATTGAGTTGCCGCTTTAAGAGCAATTACAACGTGATTGAAAGTTTTGAGAGTTCTGCTCAATGATATTCTAATTAAATCTTATCAACAAATTTGTATAGCACTGAACAATGTTCACTGTCTAGCATAAATATGATTATATGTTATTCTCAACAAATGAGAATCATTTGATCTAGGTCTGTTACGAAGAGGCAACTTGAAAAAATCAGTCAAGTGGTTTGGTAAGTGATTCAAAAGTGTGAAAATTTTAATCGAAAAGTCTACCGGTAACCTCAAGAACGCACGTTCAAAAAGGTGCCACTGAATATTGTTATGCTACATTTTGCACAAGATTTGGCAGTGTTCGAAAACCTTATCGTGTTTACTAAATACTACCTCAACAGATGTATTGACTTTGAGATGCGAGTTTAAATTGCTTTGATTTAACAAATTTATGACAATTTTTTTTCATAGTCTTTATTGAAGCAAATTCAGACAAACGCTGGAAATGGCACAAATCATGGTGAACAATCAAAATGAAAGAAAAAAATCAACAATAACTGAATGTCATAAGAACTAATCTATTTTAATCCAATGAAAGAAAAAAAATTAAAATCAACAGTAACTGAATCTCATAAATTTCGAATAGTTAATAAAACTAGTTTTAAAAAATAAAATTTAAGTAACGGCACACACGCTTTTTCGAAACCGGAAACTTCTAAAGATAAAAATGACAATCAGATTTTTTGTAACAGTTAGTTCTAGTTAGGTTTGATTTAAAAACAAACGTTTCATGAGTGATTGGTGAATTATGCGCTTTTTGAAAATTAATGAGAATAGTAAACTTTTTTAAAATTTTTGTTTGTTTAAAAAAAACTGATAAAAATGACTATAATATGAAATGTACCCCTTGTTTTAATTGCATACTTTTTTGAACCCATAGTTAGTCTAATCGAACTTAAATGGTTTTATTTTTAAGATAAATATGATCAAATCATGAACTACGTGACAAACTAAAGATCCTTGAGTGAATCGAACGACACCTCCCCATACACACATCTTTGAGCCAGTATGAGTAAGGTGGTCAAAACATAATAAATATTAAACAATAATATAATATAATATAATATAATATAATATAATATAATATAATATAATATAATATAATATGCTTAGTCTTTATAAATAAAATCAGGTACCTATTTTATTATATCAGAATGTTTTTCCTATAAAAGAATCAGCAACCAGTAAATCTAAAAGCACTTGAAAGCTCTCAGCAAGCAATTACACAACCTTTTACGTCATTTGAACTTTAAAAACGAATAATTTTTTGAGAAAAGTTGAATTCTTGAAATACTTTGATAATAAAAAACTTTCAATTAAATTTAATAAAAAATAACTTTTTACTGATATTGATATAACATTTCTGAGGGTTGTCTAAATTTTATTTTGGACACAAACAAAAAGTAGCTTCAATATTCGGATATCTTGATATTTCAATAAAAAAATGAAATTTACAAACCATAGTTATAATGGTAGGTTAATTTTGTTTTTTATATGAAACTAAATTATCTGAAGTGTCTGAATAAAAATGGTCAGCAATAGTTTTTTTCTCTGTATTTATAGAATCTTTATGACCTTTAGAATCTGGGTCAAAACATGATGATGATGAAAAATCCTTGAAGGGCTCACTGGTCCATGCAAGGTACACATATATGGCAATGATCAAGTTAACAACCAGCAAAGAAGGAATGACTGCTAAAACAGTGCTTGTCTCTGGAGGGTAACCCATCAGATCTGTGTTCGGTAATTTAATTTGCAACTATTCATAATCAGAAGCTAAATATTCATTCAGAATGAGAGCTTCAAAAACAAAAAAATTGAGCTTTGGAAAACAAAAAATACATTGATGAGCTAGAAAACCAAAAAAAATCCATTAATGTGTCAAATCTTTGCGTTTGCTTATACAATTGTAAAAATACATATAATTTAAAACCTCCCAACCTTCAAAGATGTATTTTTTGGATGCGAAGTAGGTGATGAATGGTGCCGAAAACATCAAGAAAGTACATACTAATAGTTTTGTGAATGCTGATGCTGGAGTTTCTTGTTCTCTTTGAAAATATTGTTTTACTGAGTAAAAAAAATTGCAAGCTCAAATTTTATTATACAATTATTTTGAAATTCATTTTAGCATACAGTTATTTGATAATAATTTTATTACTTTTGCTGATCCATTTTTGGTCTGAAAATTGTACCATTTGAAAAATAATTTTAAGTATGCTTTGAAGACAAATAAATTTGAACTATAAAAACATAAATAGGAATCTATAGATGCTAAAAGTGCACTTGAATAGAATGTAAAAAGCATTTTTTTAGCAAACAAAATTTTGATATCAACAAATTTTATATTTTAAGTTGAATAAAAATCATTGAATTTTTATTGCTTAATTTTTTTATATTGAGAGATCACTGAAATGTTGAGCAAAACATTTCATATTAAAAGGTATTTAATTCTCTATAGTTGATTGATGAAGAAACTCAATGAATACGTTGAAGTTGAAAAATCTAGTTTTGAGGAAGTTATTGACGAACCAAAAAAATAAATATTTGGCAACATTTTGCCGCTAAATATAAAAATTATTTTGGCATTAATTAATTTCATTTTTCAGATTAACATTCATTCAGAGAAGATGAAGAAATGAGACAAAGAAGGAGGAAGGAACAAAGAAAAAAAATGAAGAAGAGGAGGAGCAGAGGAAGACACAGGAAGAGACACAAACACAGGCAGGAACACGCGAAGACACAGAGACATGAAGAAACACGCAAAAACACAGAGACATAGACATAGTAAAAGACACAAAAAAAAACAGAGGGAGGAAGAGAGAGAAACAGAGGGAGAAACCGAGAGGAACAGAGGGAGGAACAGAGAAGGACAGAGAGAGGAACAGAAAGGGACAGATGGAGGAACAGAGAGGAACAGAAAGGGACAGAGGGAGAAACAGAGAAGGACCGAGAGAGGAACAGAGAGGGACAGAGGGAGGAACAGAGAGGGACAGAGGGAGAAACAGAGAAGGACAGAGGGAGACACAGAGAGAAACAGAGGGAGGAACAAAGTCAGTCGAAAAAGTCTTCGATGTCTTGTTCGAGGAGTTCTTGTCCAAAAGACGAGAGGTCGAGACCGTTGAGGATGAGGTTCTCAAAGGTCTCCTCTAGCTCCGTGTCACCGATCAGGATGGCTCCCACCAGTCTGTCCTCCCGCAACACCACCTTAACGTACGTCTTGCCTGTGCGTGTGTGTGTGTGTGTGTGTGTGTGTGTGTGTGTGTGTGTGTGTGTGTGTGTGTGTCTGTGTGTGCGTGTGTGCAATGAGACAATATGGTACCACCTTCGACCACCTTCACCATCATTTTGTAGTCGTTGTCGAGACCCTGTGCATTGAAGCGGCCCAGCAGCACCACCTGGCGGCATCATGAATGACAGCGTGGATGGCAGTGTGGATGGCAGTGTGGATGGCAGTGTGGATGGCAGTGTGGATGGCAGTGTGGATGGCAGTGTGGATGGCAGTGTGGATGGCAGTGTGGATGGCAGCGTGTTGCAACAACTCATCGGCAACGTTCACGCGGACACAACATGAAAAAATATACAAGCACATAGAAAACACAACGATGTGCAACATGCAACAGGCAACAACATTCAACAGACAACAACATGCAACAGGCAACAACATTCAACAAGAGGCACCTTGTAGCCGAAGAAGCCAGTGATGTGGGCGAAGAGTTCGAAGCAAAAGTCCTCCTGGGGCTGCCTCTCCTGCACCAGGGCCACCATTGACTCTCCTGCCTGCACGCCCATCTGCCTTGCCTGACTCCACAGACGCATCTGTGTGGTGTTGTTGGTGTGGTAAGGTGTGGTTGGTATGAGGTATGTGGAGTGGTGCTGGAAAATACCTTAAGAGCCACAAAATCATTTGAAATGGAGGCTTCTCCTCCAAACCAATCTAATCTTATCATAACAGAGTGTCCACCTGAATCCAATATGGCGACAGTTGCCACCCAGCAGTACACACGTCACCAGCTGCGAAGACTCCCTGCACTGACGTCATCATCGCCATGTCAACCAGCAGGCCTCGGTCCTCCTCACTTACACGCAACTGGGTGGATAGGAGGCGTGATGACGTATTGATATGAATAAAGATATATAAATAAATGTATATATATGTGTACATTACACAAAGATGATGACACCACACATGGATGATGATGAGACACCACACATGGATGATGATGAGACACCACACATGGATGATGATGAGACACCACACACGGATGATGATGAGACACCACACATGGATGATGATGAAACACCACACACGGATGATGATGAGACACCACACATGGATGATGATGAGACACCACACATGGATGATGATGAAACACCACACATGTGATGATGACACCACACATGGATGATGATGAGACACCACACACGGATGATGATGAGACACCACACACGGATGATGATGAGACACCACACATGTATGATGATGAGACACCACACACGGATGATGATGAGACACCACACACGGATGATGATGAAACACCACACACGGATGATGATGAAACACCACACACGGATGATGATGAGACACCACACACGGATGATGATGAGACACCACACACGGATGATGATGAGACACCACACATGGATGATGATGAGACACCACACACGGATGATGATGAGACACCACACACGGATGATGATGAGACACCACACAGCAGATGAGAAAGCACCTGGGGACAAAGAGAGACAAAGGGCTGAATGTTGGGCAAGACTCCGGTGGCAGAGATGACCAAGTCACACCCCACCACCTTCCCCCCCGTTAGCCGCAGATACACAGGCCATGTGTTTGTGTCTTTGTCTGCCTTTTTGTATTTTGAAGTGTGCGTGCTTGTACCTCCTGCTGCTGCCCTGGTGTCACTAGTGCTGAACTGTTCGCTCTCCTGCAGCCCAGTCTGCTTCAGCTGCTGCGGCGACAGCAGCTCATGCACCTGCCCACGTGGTCGCTTGACTTTGAATCAGTTGGAACGGATATTCGAAATGAATCGGTTGAAAGACGGTGATTCGAAATGACAGCAGACCCACCTCAGAGTTGTACACCACCTGCACGTTGCTGCCCTTGTCTTTGCGCAGCTGACGTGAAGGGGTACACGAGTGATGAGCATTTAAAAGTTGTATAGCGCTGATTAATACTTCTCAAAAGCGCTCAATAATGTTACTATGATATTATTATTATTATTATTATTATTATTATTATTATTACTATTATTATTATTATTATTATTATTATTATTATTATTATTATTATTATTATTATTATTATTATTATTATTATTATTATTATTATTATTATTATTATTATTATCATTATTATTTATTTTTACTATTTCTTAATGACTGCATAAAAGCAATGATAATAAATACGTGCAGGGTTATTTTCCTTGGTCTTCAGAATGTCCAGCCAATCAGGGCCCAGAGCGCATCCTTCCGTTCCGTCGGTCCCGCCCATTGTAAATCCTGCATGCATAATTAATGAGGAAGGTTGAATGTGGGATCCTCACCATGGCGATGCTCCAACCACTCCAACCTTCTTGTAACATGAACTTTTTTCTCTTCATATAGTGACAACCATTTCCTACTCCTCCTCCTCCTCCTCCTCCTCCTCCTCCTCCTTCTCCTCCTCCTCCTCCTCCTCCTCCTCTTCCTCCTCCTCCTCCTCCTCCTTCTCCTCCTCCTCCTCCTCCTCCTCCTCCTCCTCCTCCTCCTCCTCCTCCTCCTCCTCCTCTTCCTCCTCCTCTTCCTCCTCCTCCTCCTTCTCCTCCTCCTCCTCCAGTGTTGTGTTGCATGCGAGGCATGAGAAAGAGGGATGCAGCAGGGTCAAGGAAGGTGGTGGTGATGGAGGAATCACGAATCACCCACACCACCTCACAACACCTCACCTTGAAACTGTTATGAACGTGGAATGGATGTGCAGAACATTTGATGTTCGTTTGAAGAGCTTGAGTGATTCTGAACTTGAGAAGAGAAGTGGACAGAGGCATGATGGTGAAAAGAAATGAAGGAGTGAGGAAGAACAAGAGTGAAAAATGAATGGGTAAAAGAGTGAAGAAGTTTAAAAGTGAAAGAATGGATGAGTGGAAAAATGAAAGAAAGAGGGAGTGAGAGAAAGAATGAGTGAAAGAGTGAGGGAGTGAAAAAAAGAATGAGTGAACGAGTGAAGGAGTGAGAGAGTGAAGGAATGAAGGAGTGTATAAGTGAATGAAAGAGTGGAGGAGTGGAAGGGTGAAGGAGTGAATGAGTGAATAAGTGAATGAATGAGAGTGGAAGAGTGGATAAGTGAAAGAGTGAGAAAGTGAGAAAGTTAGGGAGTGAGGGAGTGAAAGAGTGAGAAAATGAGGAAGTGAAGGAGTGAAGGAATGAAGGAGTGAGGGAGTGGAAGAGAGAAGAAGTGAAAGACAGGAGGAGTGAGGGAGTGAAGGAGTGGAGGAGTGAGGGAGTGGAGGAAAGAGGGATTGAGGGAGTGGAGGAGTGAAAGGGCACGCACACCAGCTCAGTCGCAATGCCACCATTGCCCACCAGCACAATTCTCCTTGCATGCTGCAGTCGCTCCTCAAAGTCCTGTGACGTCATGGCGCATAAAATACTAACAACAACAACAACAACAACAACAACAATAATAAAAAATTAAAAAGTAAAATGATTGAACAAAATAAAGTGGTGGTGATGAAATAAGAAGATGGAGAAGAGGAGCTGATGGGAAGAAAGAATGAGGAGGAAGAGGAGGTGATGGGGAGGTAGCATGAGAAGGAGGAGGTGGAGAGTTACCAAGACAGTTTGTGTGTCTCGAAGGCCCATGACATAGGGGTTGCTGTTGCTGATCAACTGTTAGAGAATGCCAACCATTCCATGAATCACACTTGATATTCCCACTGTGTTAACCACACATACTCCAACATCAACTCAAATGGAGCAAGTTCAGAAAGATTGATGGGGTGTAGCACCTTAGGCGTGGCTCCAGTGCAGATGCAGACGCTCTGGTACTTGAACAAGCTCCCCCCCACCGTACCCACCAACTGCATGGGTAAAATGAAGCTACCATGTGCACTCATGAAAAACGCTTAAAAGTGGATTCAGCAAATATGAGAAGCACCTTCTGTTCGGCATCGAAGTGGTTGACGGTGAGGTGGCGCACGGTGACGTTAGCGTACTCTTCCTGCAGCGTCGAAGACTGCTTCTCAACTATGTCAAACTGCTCCAAATTTCTTGTTAACTGCATTATAAAATGAACAGAAAGTAAATTCAAACAAATTTCGGTTAATATTGATCGTCGTAGACATTATTGATTGCCGCTATCTCCTATCAATCTCTGCCAAAGTACTTGTTTGAGGTTGATGACAGACTTGACGATTGGGGAAGCGCTGAGAAGAAGGATGCTTTGCTGTGGACACTCTGTTGCAAGCTGTTGAATGAGTTAAATAAAAATAAACTATATAATCACTATTTTCACATTAAATTTACCCACTTTTTCTACACATGAAACTCCGGCAATACCTCCGCCAATGACTATGAACGTAAACTCTTGCATTATCCCTTTAAAATACAAAAAATTATTACACCACTTTACATAAATAAAGGAAGGCGAGTTTTTCACTTGCAATGTTGGTTTTTTATCTGAAATTCTTGTAATTTACTTTTAGTTAATGTTTTCAATTTAATTAAAGTTTTATTTCAAGTTGAAATCGTTTTTAATTGCAAAAAATAAATTCAAAGTTTTTTATTTTGTTAATAAAAAAATATTTTGAGGGTAACTTCATTTCAGCTTACGTAAACTATTGACCAAGGTATCATATTCCTATAATATTATTATTACCAAATGTTCATTGGTATTTTATTTGAATAAATTATTCAATGCTTTCCATTGGTGTCATCGCTCAGATTTTTCGTTTTTCACAAAACTCAACATTACTATAGATGAAGGCCAATGGTAACGGATTTCAAGCCTCTTACAGCAACGAAAGGCCTCCTTCCTCACAAGGCAACAACGAGAAAGATGGCGAATTGTCAAGCGATCCTGCAAGTAGTTCTTTCTTCACCAACGACTACAAGAAGTTGGAGAAATATTAAAATATATCAGAATATTTTCACAACGACATTACCTCTCTGCACACTTTTAATCTTCTAACCTAATCCTCTATAGACTTCTTAGGCTGAGTGGCATGAAAATGCCAATACACCCTCCTTACTTTCTGCTTCTTCTTCATCTTACTCTTTCATTGAATTGGCTAGGCCTCCTACAAAACCTTTTTCTTCTCACTCCTACTATGGTGGCCTTTCTTTGTTCTATAAAATGACTTTTTCTGCCTTTGGCAAAAAACTTGATGCTGTTCTCCCTACAAAGACATCCTCTTTTTGCCTTTCTTCTTCTAAGGCTCCTTGGTTTGATAGCCAATGATTTTCTGCCGAAAGGGCTGTTCGGAAGCTTGAACAAATCTACTGGGCAGATCGTTTTACAGCCTCATGGGACAAATGGCAGAAAGAGTTATCATCCTATAGGAGTCTTTTCTGCTCCAAGCATTCTTCTTTTAACATTGACTCCATAAAATCTGCCTCATCCTCCAAGTCTAAATGGGGCTCTCTTTCTAGATTATTGTCTTTTTCACAGTACTAAAATCTCATTTTTGAAAATATATAATGATTCTTTACTTTCTTGTGACAAGGGTAATATCTCCCTCCTTCTCTGCTTGGATTTCTCTTCTGCTTTTGACACTGTCGACCACTCCTTACTACTTCAGCAACTTAAAAATTCCTTTTGAATCTCTGGCTCTTGTCTTAAAATTATTTTATCTTGCCTCTCCAACGGGAGTTCTGTAGTTTCTATAAACAACTCATTCTACTCTTTCCTCTTTCCCATTCAGTGTTTCTCAGGGTTCTGTTCTTGGTTCTCTTTTTTATTCTTTATACTTCTGAACTCCCAAGAATTATTTTATCATTTTCTCTTCAGAGTCAACTTTATGCTGATGACTCTTACATCTTTACTTAATTTCCTAAATATGAATTATCTTCTACTATCTCTAGAATTTCTTCTCGTATTGGTAAAATATTCTCTTGTAGTGATTCTATGTTCCTCAAACTCAATCCCTCAAAATTTGATCTTATATATTTTAGCAAGTCTTTTCGACTTATTGAATCTCTTCCTTCAATTAATATTTCATCAAACCTTTCACTCACCTTTCTTCCACCATTCATAGTTTAGGCTTCATCTTTGACTCTTCACTTTCTCTCATACCGCATATAAAATCTGTAGTTAAATCATTTTTCCTCCATCTTCGCCGTATCAAGCAACTGAAACTTTTCTTAGACAATCCAACCCTCAAACTACTAGTTTCTTTGCTTATTTTGTCCCTCTTTGACTATTGTAACTCTTCATACTATGGACTCCCAGAGACCACGCTACACCCTCTCACCAAAGCTTTTAATAGCGCCGCCAGCTTAGTTTCTAGCACTCATAAATTCTCTCATCCAACTGTTACTCTTACTACACTGGTTCCTCTTAGAAAAAGATCAGTTTTCAAAATCTGCACTCTCATGTTTAAAATAAAAACTAACCACTCACCTACCTACTTAGCTTACCTTTTTAAGTTGCTTTCTCGGGAGGGACTGAGATCTACTTATTCTCATTTTTTAGGATACCTTCCAATAGTACTTATGCTAAATCTGCACTTTCCCGCTGTGGTCCCCTATGGAACTCTCTTCCCCCCAATCTCACCTCTATTACTTCTCTACTTTCATTTCGTAAAGCCATTAAAACTGTTGTATAAACAGTTCGTAGCAGAGCAGTGAACAATGTGGATCAACGCTATACAAATGATTAGATTAAATTAGATTAGACTAGACCTTCCATTGACTTCTTTGCAGACACAATGATTTGAAACAAATGCTGGACAGCAACAAGGACAGCTTGAAGCTGGAGGCCATGAAGAGAATCATCGGGGTGAGGATTCTGCTCTAATCCATATAATATGATTTTGCCCGATCTAATCTCATATTTCATTCCGTCTGCTCTAAGCTGATCTGAAGTAAGCCATTCTGCTTCAATCTTAGTGTTTGCTAGAGCTGACTGCATAGTGTTATGATTAATTGGAGGGTAGCTGAGCACTTTCATATGAAAGAGAGTAAATAAAACGGTCGAATTAAGTTGTTGATTCCATCGAAACATGATCATCAACGACCATCCGTTCATTAAGATGGTTGCGAAAGGAAAAAATGCATCAGACTTGTTTCCCGCCGTGGTGAAGAATGTCGTGTCGAAGAATATCGAGGTGAAAGACAATAATTTTTAGTGGAACCTTAATAAAGCACATTTAGAATGATGGAAAAAATTGGCCTTGTTCGTCTTTTGTATTCAATAGCGGCGTTCAATGCTGCACTGGCATGTGAGTGGCAGACGTCTGTGGTGTCACGCAGGTTAAGAAGCTGGTGTATGTGTACCTGACGAGGTATGCCGAGGAACAACAAGACCTTGCTCTTCTTTCCATCTCCACCTTCCAGCGTGCCCTCAAGGTCCTCAAATTGCACCAAGTCATATGAGGTGCGTGACGGACGTGCTTTCACCACTGCAGGACCCGAACCAGCTGATCCGGGGCAGTGCCTTGCGGGTGTTGAGCAGTATCCGAGTGGCCATGATCGTGCCCATCATGCTCCTCGCCATCAAGGAGGCCGTCTCAGACATGTCCCCCTACGTCCGCAAGGCTGCTGCCCATGCCATTCCCAAGCTGTACAGCCTCGACCCCGAGCAGAAGGAGTGCCTCATCCAGGTCATCGAGAAACTCCTTGCAGACAAGACCACCGTGAGTTGTCACTCTATCAACGTACCACCACATTCCGACACCACTCGACCGCTACACCATTCGACACCACTCGACCGCTACACCATTCGACACCACTCGACCACCACATTCCTACAACACTCGACCACCACACCATTCGGCACCACTCGACCATTACACCACCGGTCAGTTAGTGGCAGGGAGTGCGATCCAAGCGTTTGAGGAGGTGTGCCCGGAGCGAGTGGACTTGGTGCACAAGAACTATCGCAAGCTCTGCAACTTGCTGGTCGACGTGGAAGAATGGGGACAGGTGGGTGAGAGGTGGAAAATATGGAGGAATGAATGGAGACTGATGTTCAAGCTTGACTACAAATGGTTGACACTGATTGGTGGCTGAGACTGATTGGTTGACCGCCCAACAGGTGGTCATCATCAACATGCTCACTAGATACTGCAGACTGCACTTCGTCAACCCCAACCAACCCGTTAGTGCCCATGCAACCTCAGTCCTCCCCCTTCAAACCACCCATGCAACCTCAGTCCTCCCCCTTCAAACCACCCATGCAACCTCAGTCCTCCCCCTTCAAACCACCCATGCAACCTCAGTCCTCCCCCTTCAAACCACCCATGCAACCTCAGTCCTCCCCCTTCAAACCACCCATGCAACCTCAGTCCTCCCCCTTCAAACCACCCATGCAACCTTATTTAAATTTTAAAAATTTCAATGTGTTATGGCTTCAACTTCACTGGCAGGAAGATCAGACCAATCAGGAACGAGCATTCTACTCTTCCTCCTCATCATCCAATGAAGACGCAGAAGACAAAAAGTCCAAAAATAGGCACCAATCGAAGAGTGTCGAGGCGTCGTGCTTCATGGATCCTGACCACCGCATGCTGTTGAGGACATGTCGCCCCCTCCTTAACAGCCGCAACGCTGCTGTTGGTGTTGCTGTCTTGTTGTTGATGTGGTTTGTGTTGGTGTTGCTGTGTTGTTGTTGCTATGTTGTTGTTGTTACTATGTTGTTGTTGTTGCTCTGTTGTAGGCTTTTTTATGTTGTTGTTGCTCTGTTGTAGGCTTTCCTGTGTTGTTGTTGTTGCTATGTTGTTGGTGCCGTGTTGCTGTTTTGCTTTTGAAGTTATATTGTTAATATGAATGCTGTTGAAGTTGGTGTGGATGTTGTTAAAGTTGCCAACACTGCAACAACAGGTGGTGATGGCGGTGGCTCAGTTGTACCACCACTGCGCTCCCAAGTGCGAAGTGGCTACTGTCGCCAAGGCGCTCATCAGACTGATGAGAAGCCACAAGTGGGTCACCTGGTGTAATGTGCTTGGTGTGGCGTGCTGTGGTGTGGCGTTCTGTGGTGTGGCGTGCTGTGGTTTGGTTGATGTGGCGTGCTATGGTGTGGTTGATGTGGCGTGCTATGGTGTGGTGTGGTGTGGCGTGATTGAGGTGGCTTGCTGTGGTGTGGTGTGGTCGATGTGGTTGGTGTGGTGGGGTTTGGTCGATGTGGTTGGTGTGGTGTGGTTTGGTTGATGTGGTTGGTTTTATAATTCTTCTCAATTCACCACCAAACACCAGAGAGGTTCAGTTTGTTGTTCTCACAAACATTGCATCCATGTCTGTGAAACAAAAGGTTTGTGTGCGTGTGACGTCAGAGAAGATAATGATTTCATTCGAATTGAGCCCTCAATCGAGAAGCTAATTGGTTTTTGTCGAGGAAGCTGCCTGGCTACTACAGTGGGGCCTCAAACCTCACCCACTTGTCACCCTCAAACCTCACCCACTTGTCACCCTCAAACCTCACCCACTTGTCACCCTCAAACCTCACCCACTTGTCACCCTCAAACCTCACCCACTTGTCACCCTCAAACCTCACCCACTTGTCACCCTCAAACCTCACCCACTTGTCACCCTCAAACCTCACCCACTTGTCACCCTCAAACCTCACCCACTTGTCACCCTCAAACCTCACCCACTTGTCACCCTCAAACCTCACCCACTTGTCACCCTCAAACCTCACCCACTTGTCACCCTCAAACCTCACCCACTTGTCACCCTCAAACCTCACCCACTTGTCACCCTCAAACCTCACCCACTTGTCACCCTCAAACCTGATTCGCTCTCAAGCGGTCTTCTTGTTCGTAGTAGTTTGCATTTGAGGGCGTAGATCGTTGTTTCATCTTTTTCATCCCCTCAAACCGCACTCTTCCCTCATTCCTCTTTTGTCTATTTTTCATTCTCTTCCATCATCATCATCATCATCATCATCATCATCATCATCATCATCATCATCATCATCATCATCATCATCATCATCATCATCATCATCATCATCATCATCATAATCATCATCATCATCATAATCATCAGCATCATCATCATCATCATCATCATCATCATCATCATCATCATCATCATAGTCATCATCATCATCATCATCATCATCATCATCATCATCATCATAATCATCATCATCATCATCATCATCATCATCATCATCATCATCATCATAATCATCGTCATCATCATCATCATCATCATCATCATCATCATCATCATAATCATCGTCATCATCATCATCATCATCATCATCATCATCATCATCATCATCCTCATCGTCATCACGCAGGCAATGTTCGAGCCCTATTTGAAGAGTTTCTATGTGAGGTACAATGACCCCTCCCATGTCAAACTGCTCAAGGTGGTGATGGTGGTAGTGGTGGAGGTGGTGGTGGTAATGGTGGAGGTGGTGATGATGATGATGATGATGATGATGATGATGATGATGATGATGGTGGTGATGATGATGATGATGATGATGATGATGATGATGATGATGATGGTGATGGAGATTATGACGATGTTCAGTTGGAGATCTTGACGAACCTGGCCAACGACGCCAACATCTCCACCATCCTCAGAGAGTTCCAGGTGTTTATACTTCCATCTCTCACTCCACTCATCACCCACCCGTCTTTTCATCCACTCAGCTTCTCTTCCACCCATCACCCAGCCATTCATTCCTTCATCTTTCTCCCTCAATCGTTCTTCAAGACCACCGCACCACCACAGACCTACGTGTCCAGCAACGACAAAGAACTCGCAGCAGCCACCATCCAATCCATCGGTGCTCCTACCCCGACTACTCCTGTCACCACACCACACCACTACTCCTGTCATTACACCACACCACTACTCTTGTCACCACACCACACCACTGCTGCTGT